>JASVER010000177.1:638033-654538 GCA_030449065.1 Oceanodroma leucorhoa
CCCCCGTCTCTCTTAATTCCATCACTTAATCTCTTTGTAGTACACTTTGTCCTTTCCCTTGCTTTGTTTATCCAGGCAGGTGATGGGAGTCGCTCCAGCAGGGACACTGCAGACATAATATGTCCCAAGTTCATCACAGAAGGCTGAGGCAGTGGCCTTGAAAGACATTTACTTCATTTCTGTTCCCTGCTATGGATCCAAGCAATTTTCCCTGCTGTAAAGCTCTGTTTGCTAATGCAGTCCAATAACTGATATTTCTGGCCTGAATTCATCCTTGCTAGAAATAGCCCCTTTGCTTTCAGTAGAGCTATTTTAGGGATGGATTTAGTCACCTAGCTTATTAAATTATGCTCCTTTCTGTTCCTTGATTTCCTCCTTTGCCACAATGTGAAATCTATAGTCTCCTCTCTTGGGTCAGCATTTTATTTTCAATGTGAAATACAAGTCCTGGCTCCAAGGCAGTGATAAAACATAGGAAGAGATTCTATTCTATTAAGGATTAATATTAAGTATTTATTCTACTACAGAGTAGGAGGAGTTGAATACTGGAAGGTCTACTATTTTTGCCAAAATGTGTTTTTTACAAGAAGGTGCCAGGCTAATAATGTGTAAGATTGCATTTATTCAGTGCCGTACTTTGAATGTCAAGAGACAACAGAAAATCGGGAGGGCAAGGCGGGGGGAAGATGCATGTGGATTATGCAGCTGACATCCAACGGACCTGAGAGAATCTGAGTAGTAACAGGGAACTGGCTTACCGTGCGTTATTTTGTCCATGTAAATTCTTGACTTTTCATGTCTGCAAAGCTATTTTGCCAGTTCTACTAATGATTGAGATTAGCTTCCTTATTGGAAAGGTCTGTTCTATTGCTGCTATGGAAATGTGCTCTAAAAAAGAACAGGTATAATTATGAATCTGCACTTTTATCAGTACTTTGAAGAATAACAGGCTATTCAGTGCGTGTTGGAACACCATTTCTGCATCCGACTCAAAGGAATTTAAATTCGAAAAGATCAGTTTTTATATTCTGTGCCCAAAATTCCCATAGATTAGAATAGAGTTACAACAACTGTCAAGAAAACTATCCAGACTGCTGAGATACCTTCTCGGGTGTCTGAGGCCTCTCGTGATTAGTTTTTTTTTTCCCAGTTCTGAACAATGCATATGTGAGACTCTGTCGTACATTTGCAAATATATTAAATGTTAAATCTAAAGTACATTAAAACTAAGTTCTTATATTAAATATTAAAATATTTTATTCAATATTAAAATAAGTAGCTTAAAGTATTATGGAAGTGATTCAGACCAAAACGTTTTTGTTGTTGTTTTTTTTAAATGGTCCCGTCCATAAAAGTTAGCTGAGACTGATGGCCCGTAGGATCTGTTTCTGGCTTCATTAGCAACAGTGGATAGTCTATACAAAACACAACTGAAGAACTTTGGCCCGTGAAGCTAAAAAGGGAAACACCAATTACTGATACTCTGTCCCTGTGGATAAGCTTTTGTTCATGTTTCAGGGCATGAAGTGATCGGTACAAATGCTTATGATAAAGCAATCTAAAAATGGGGTTACTGAGGGACATGCTGTATTTCCTTGCTTGGTCTTCCCGTGTTAATGACAGCCTTTGAGGGCTTCAACTGCTCTGAATGCTCTGAAATGTCATTTCAGAGACTAAACTTTGTCAGCTGTAGGGGCTGTGCAACCAAGAGATGAAATGAACAGGCCAGGGCCAGAAAAGAACTCAGAAGGCAAGCAAGGATGAAATAGCCAAACTACACTACACATAACCAATAAATGTGGTTTGTGTCCGCTTGTTCCTCCTGCCTGGGTACTTGCAGGCTGTGAGGTGCAAAATATAAGTTCCTAAACAGGGCTCCAGGAAGATCTGGAGAACTCTACACAGCAAATCACTAGAGTCTGTATCAAAAGCAAAAGGCCTTGTGGATAAATACACTGGGGAAGGGTCAGCATAACTTCCTTAAAGTGAATCACGCCATACAAACATACTGCAATCATCTGGAGGAAGAGCACGGTGGTTGGTGATTAAATTTAGCTCCATCTCCTAAAGGCTTGTGAGAAAGCCCTTAAGGAAGGAAAGACCAGGGGAATAAGAAGGGAAGTCCTTGAATGGGTAAATCAGTGATTTAAACATGGGAAACACGGGGCAGGAACAAATGATCAGTTCCATAAGTCACCAGTGGAGTTCCAAAGATATTTGTGCTGGGACCTGGGCTATCCAGCATATGTGACAATGTGCAAGTAGTGGGGTGAGAAAGCTTGTTGATGGCTGTAAATGGAAATACTAAAGTTAAATTGAAGAATTGGAGGAGATTCTTATGCAACTCGGTAGCTGCATAATAAAATGGCAGATTAAATTTGGTGTAGGTAAAGGTAAAATTTTTCATATGGGAAAAGTAAATTTTAAAGTTACATATGAAATGATGAATGCTGAGATGATTTTTAGTAGTCAGAAGCAAGATTGTGAGGTCATACTTTTATGGGACTTTTGATAGTATAAGCTCAGTACCTGGTAGCAAATCAAAAGAAATAGAAAAACAAACTAACTGTTAGGGATTATTAGAAAACAGACAACTCATTGTGTCACTGTGGAAATCCAGAGTTTGCCCATATCTTGGATGTTTTGTATTCCTGTAATCAACTAAATCTTTAATATCTACAAATGTGTCTGAACTATGAATGGCTAAGAGGTTGGGAGACAGTAGGGAAAGTATGACATGTGGTTGCTCATGATTTGTATTCATTCTGATGAGACCAACTTTTGGCTACTGTCTGAACTGAGCCTGGAGTGTTTGGGCTGAACCAGTATGAAAAATCTTACATTATTTTCTTATGGTACAGTAGAAAATATAAATAAAATGTCAGCTGACTTCTATTTCTACAATGTTACATTTCATTCTTAAAATGATAAAATCAGTTTCTCTTCAGCATATGTGCTGAGTCCATTCTTTAGCACTTCACAGTCACACACAATAGCCTTTAGTATCTTGGATTTGGGAACTCCTCTAACAAATTACCATGGTTTACTCACAATTTTTTGCCTCAGACCTAGAAGTATTTGATCCTAGTTTGTGAAAATAACTACATCACACATGCAGATTGTTTAAAAAGCTATTTTTCTTCCTTATTTTCCTCTTTTTATTCATCTCTGGTTTAGCATCATGCTTCTGGTATCTCTATCACACTATGAGAAAACTTTCTTTGAAGTGCTCAGCACTTTGAAAACAGGACAGGAGAGGAGGAGGTCAGAAGTCTCATGAGGTATCTGCTGAGATTTGCCTATTTAGAAACTGAGGAGTACTGACCAAAAAACTGAGGCTTTTCCAGAAGGAGTTTTCTGATCCAATGTGCAGTTGGTTTGGTTTTAAGGGTCAAGAAGACAACATGCAGCACTAACATCAGGCTTAGATCAACAACGCTTTTCTTTAGGCATGCTTCATGTGTGAACTAAGGAGTGGGAAAGTCACTTTGCACAAAATAAAGTGTATCGTGGACCACGACAGGACTGAGACCCATCTGTCACTTCTGCACACCTTTCATATTAGATGGTTGAAAACACTAGAACTTTCTGCATGTTGTGTAAAAGCTGTTGTTGTTTTCCTTTTGTACTGTAAGGCATGGAATCATCATTTCAGATAATTTCAGACCCAGCAAGTCTGGTCACTTAGAATAAAATGCATGACAGGTCAGACTAGTTAAACTATTTGTTACCGGTGCTATTAATTACAAATGCAGCCTCTTCTTTTCCTTACTTTTTAGTACATCCTTATTTCTGTGATTGTCATAGACATTCATTGTTTGCTATTTTTAGTAAACAATTTTCAACTAATGACATGAAATGAACCATTGAAAATGAGCAATTTATTTGCTTCAGTTATTTGTTATTCACTGCTTGGGGTGTGGATGGTCTGTACATAATTTGTTATTATTTTTTAATAGATGACTGAAAACTTTTTGATCTTGTGAATGGTGAAATGTGGTGATGTAGAGTTAACTCTTGTTGGGACTTCCAACTGTTATATTTTTCACTTATTTAAGTTCTTATCATATGCAATTCTTTAAGTATTCCAGTTTAAATTTAAATCTAAAAAAACTAGAGGTGCCCAGTTCTTTTACCAGTGGTGGATAAGTAGATAAGTGGTAGGGAGGATCACTCCTGAGGAGGAGAGGGGGAAGGTGAAGGAGTTACGAATGGGAGAAGTGTGTACAAGACAGCCCCTCCACCGAGGGGGTCCTACACGGTGACAAGATGCAAGAACTCATGTTTTGGACTACGGAGACTTACTTTAACAGCTGAGTTTGTATTTTCCATGTAGTGGATTTACACAAGTCCCAGTAGTGCTAAGTCATACCAAGAATACGCATACAAAATGCTGTATTTGATCTCCTTCACTTCTACCTTCCCTGTCTTACCTTTTCTTCTCCCTGCTGCTCTCATTTAATATACATCTTTATAGAGAATGAGAGTTAGATCTACTTATCAGTTCATTGTTTACTAAATCTGTTAATTTACTTTCTCTGGCGTATGATAAATGCAAGATTTCATAGAATATCAGATGGATTTAGAAACGAGAAGAGATTTTTTTTTCCCCTTCTGCTGGCACTAAGGGGTATAACACAGTGCACCGCTTCCATAGGCCTCTTGGAAAAATAACTTAAGGCATAACGGCTTATTGGTGATATGGCAGTTTTCAGAGACATTATGTTAAAGGCAAAACGACAAATTATTCCTCCTCTGCTGTGGAGGAGAGATAGGAAACAGAGATCAGCATGGCATCATCAGATGCCTTTTGAGAAAAACCAGTAATTGTACAAAAAATGGAAACAAAAGCACATGACATTCAGAGGCAAACTATGGAAATGAGATCTAAATAAAATCACCACTATGGAAGTAGTAACTATGCATATTTGATAGACAACCTGGAAAAGCATTAAAAACGGTGTCCTGCGGTAGCCATGTTAATCGACACTTTTGAAAGGTTGCTCTGATCTGCATCTTCTATCCGTATTCCTATTATCTTGATAGATAGTAATGTTAAAGGTGAATGTCTTAGTGAGATTCCACTTGAATTTGAAGCAGTCTTGCACTTTTGTCTCCTGACTCTCAGACTAGCATCCCGGCAATCTAAAATTAAGTAAAATTAGTTTTTAAAAAATGTTAAATTTATGTGTGTAAAAGCTAATTGGATATTAAGCCATTTTAAAGGTGTGGAGTGTGAATAGAGAAGTTTTTCAGATGTTAACTGAAACTGGTAAGTGTGATTGAGTAGCAGAAGCCTATTGTTAAAATTAGAATAGGTTTAATTTAGAAAGAATACTTCTGATAGCAAGATGAGTTTGTGCATAGCGGCCCTCTATGGAGAGTTGTACAGACCGTTGGCTTGTGGAGAGGGAACCGTATGCAGAGATGTGACGTGATCTTCTGTTACTTCTGTTGAGATGTTCCATGTTGAAACTGTGAACCTAGGATTAGCCGAGAAGTGAACTTCCACCTTTCTACCAAAATGCAGAGGGAGGGAGTTCCTTCCCTTTCTGTTAGAACTAGAGCCACGTGCTAACTCACAAAAGCGACTGTGAACCCTCAACTGTGTCTTTAGCTGGATGTTTGCATGCTACCCAGTCCTGGAAAATAGGAGGGAAGAAAACTACTGGATAATCCTTTCCTTTATTCCCTTGGTATGCTTTATTTTTCCCCTTCTGTTTTCATTGGAGCTGCTGTGTCCTGGCTTCCAATGTGCGCTGTAGAGAAGAGTCTGAAACAGGTGGCAGAAGCTCATTGCGATGCAAAGGTTCAAACGCTGCTATGTGGAGTTTATAAGTAATTGTGTCACGGCTCACAGAAAATTACCAATCCATGCCAATTAGCACAAGATTGATTTTTTTTTTTTTCCTTATTTTGTTTCTTTTTAGAGCTTGGGAAGTTCTAAAAGAGGCAGCAGCAAAGTTTACCATTTGTTATGTGCAGATTCACATTAAATTATGAAATATGGGTCACCATGCAATTTCTGGTACAATTGTATTCTCCATTAGCAAACTGGAGGCTTCATTTATACACTGAAGAACACAAAAACAAATTGGGTGGGTGACTGCACAGAAATATTAGAGTGAAAAGATGGAAGGGTGCATCTGGGAGGTGCAATGAGGAAATACACGTTATAAAATAAATGTCTCCATTTTAATATTTCCACCTACTCTCCTTATGGTGATACCATGTGGTTCTTTTTCTCATTTTTGTCTGCCTTCATAGTTTCAAATTTTTGAGAAAAGGAATATTTAAGAGAATAAAAATATAAAGAAAAGCAATTTGTCAGGCTGTCCTCTACGAGCTGTAGTTCCTGCAAACACTTTGGTTAACTTTCAGATCTTTCTGCCCTTGAGCTTTCTATGTTTTTATGTCCTTAAAAACACAGCTAAAAACACATCTTGTCCACTTGATCAGAAATGGTAATAAAGTAGTAAAAAGATGTGGGAATGGCCTACAAGCTGTAAACAAAGAGTAACTTTTACTAGAACATTCTCTTATGGAAAAAAACAGTGGATTCTGGGATTATTGACAACGACTGTAATGGACACAGGTCTTCACCTATTGCCTTCCTTTCATGCACGTGCAACTTCGAGTACTCGGTCTGCATCTTTGAATGTTTCTACAAGGGAGTTTCCTAATGTTTTCTAGGATTTCCTAGTGTTTCTACATACTTCCAAAAGTTTGTGGGAGATGGTTTTGGCAACCTTTTGCTTCCTCCATGTACTGACTGCTAGTAAAAGACCATCACTACTAGAACACTTCAAACTCTGCCATCTGTCTTTTATACTATTAACCAAAATATTTTGGCTGTAAAACTGCAGTCTGGCTCACAGAATCCAATATAAAAATATCAGCAAAAGAGGCAGAACAATATTGAAGATAATGTTAGGAGGGAAAGGAAGAGAAAATGCTGGGGGAGGGGGGAAGAGAAAAAAGGAGGAACACGATGAAGAAAAAAGGCACATGAAGAAAAGGAGTCGCAAATTGTGTATTCCTGGAATGAAGCAATTTTGAGTGAGAACAGCCATCAGCTGGAGTATCTAAAACCCTGGCAGATAGAGGTGCCTGTGTTTTATTTGCTGGAGTTATTTTTCTCTAGTAAAAAGAAAGTAGGAAAGGTGACTTAATGAAACCATGCTGTCATGCTTCCTTCTTTTTGCTTTCCACCTTCAACTAGTTTTTTGTCTTTTTTTGTCTCCGGACTCATGACAGAGGGTCATGACTCCTCTGCAGTCGCTCCTCTCCTTCTACTTTTTTATAGGAAAAACCAAACAAACCCTCATTTTGTGTTGATGATATCTCAGCAGAACTTTTGGGATGTTGATAATAATAGAAAAAAAAAAAAAAAGAAAGAAAAGAACAAAGAAAACCCAAAATGTAGCAGTAATCCAAGTAACAACTGTAGACTTCAAACCTGAGCATCAAACCTCTGGAGTTCGGCCATATAGACCATATGGATATGGTTTGGAGTGTGGATAGTGGTCTCCGTCTAAACTCAAGACTATCAACTATATCAGAAATATATTTTTACTGTAACACAAAGCAAGTACAAAAATATTAGTAGCAGACTGCAGAAAAGTCAGTTTGAACCCATCTCTATGAGAAAGGAGTTACTCCATTTAACATTTTGAAAGGGGAAAAACCTGTGTCTGTTCCTCTTCTCTGATATTATCTGCTTTTTTATAGTCTGTTTTGAAAACCTTTCAGTTATTTCAGATTTAGGGATACCAAAATTTTTCCATACTTTTTCTATCTGTTTTGTGTTTTTTTCCAAATTATTCTTATTATATTGTCCTGTTTCAGATGAAGTGTCCTTGAAACTGTGGGCCTAGGTTGAGAGCTGTACTTCATAGGATCTAACAGTTTTATTTGCTACTGTGATGATAATTAAGAGGCACAACTAATTCCGGATTAGTACAAAGAAAAGCTGGAGAAAACCAGAGAAAGAAGGAAAACATTTTCAGTACCATTAAACCAACTCTTGATCTTAGGAGAAGTAGCTTAATATTTTTATCATATTTAATGGAAACCCAAATAAACTGTAGTTAACCAACTAGCTGTGCATTTAGGCAGAAACTGCCATCGACTGTATAGAAACACAAACTGCTCATTGTTGGTTTTTAGGTTTTATGCTGCTGAAAGTTATTGGTAGAGTTCCATGTTTAACTCGGGTTATATGATATTTGGCTTGTGTAGGAGTTGGATCAATTCAATTCTTTGTGCTGTTAAGTAGTTTATATTCAGTATTCTCACCAATGCCGCAAATGATTGTTGTCTCATATGTCATAGAATCATAGAATGGTTTGGGTTGGAAGGGACTTTAAGGATCATCTAGTTCCAACCCTGCTCCCATGGGCAGGGACACCTTCCACTAGATCAGGTTGCTCAAAGCCTCATCCAACCTGGCCTTGGACACTTCTAGGGAGCGGGCATCCACAACTTCTCTGGGCAACCTGTTCCAGTGCCTCACCACCCTCACAGTAAAGAATTTCTCCGGAATATCTAATCTAAATCTACCCTTTAAAAACCCTTAAATCGCATCCTATCACTACACTCCCTGATAAGGAGCCCCTCCCCAGCTTTCCTGTAGGCCCCCTTTAAGTACTGGAAGACCCCTATAAGGTCTTCTTGGAGCCTTCTCTTCCCTAGGCTGAATGACGCCAGCTCTCTCAGCCTGTCCTCACAGGGGAGGTGCTCCAGTGCCCTGATCATCTTCACGGCCCTCATTCCTTAATATATGTAGTGAAAACATAAATCAATAATTTGAATGCTGGTCAGTTCCTTCAGTGACTTTCTTCCATGCTCTTTATTGATTAATGGCATTAGTATTAGGAAGTCGCACTCTGTCAAAGTTGGTGAAACCACCAACTTTCCTTAAATATGCTAATATTATAACCTTTTCTATTTGATTCTCTTGCATTAGGGTAAGACTACTTTCACTTTGTCAACTAAGAAATGTGATCTAAGTTACTAGGAGGTACCACAACACTGTTTAGGTGACATTACAGGGATTTGTGGCATAGAGAGGAAGTGAGACTCCTCTGACACTCTGCTAAGGAAAATACCTGGAACGGCCAGAACCTGCTGGGAAATTAGCATACAAAATGTAAATGGTGCTGGAGACATGAAGCTGGATTAGCAGACTTAAGGGGATTTATAATGAAATAAAGGAGAAGAAAGCTAACACCTTAGGGACTTTTTTTTCCTAAAAATGAGTGCAGCCACGTTTTCTTTCTGCTGATACTACTCATCTGAACATTTCAGTGTTAAGTAAAATATTTTTAATAATATTACAATGTACCCTTTTTTCAGATGATGTATCCAAATAAAATTAATGGCATGGTTATAGTAATGTTTCTTTGAAATGTTAATTTGATCTATATCGTAATTTGAAGTGTTAATGTTCATAATGTCTTGGCCAAAATCCAGTTGTGGTAATTACAGTTAATGGATCAAATTTCACCTGGCAGTTTGCAATAGAGAGAATAGGTTTATTTCATTCCTGCAACATTGCCAGGTCCTCTTAACAGCTGTCATGTATAGCCCTGGAGATCTATTAATCAGAAAAAGTCTTAGTAATATACTGAAGTGGAAAGTGTAATTCAAGGATTAGAATTTTAATTTTCAGATTATTTTGTAGATTAATGTTATTAATAGAAAAAAATAGACTGTTCAGTAATAACTTATTCTGGTTTTCAGTCTGTATAACAAAGAATTTCTGTATTTTTTTACTAACATGCTCTAGACAGTGGAGTTAGATTAGACACTGATTTTGCAAGCTAGCATACGGTTTACTTCAGTAAGACTGCTTATGAACTCATCTTTCTGGCCTTGTGTCTGGATCTGTGTAGTCATACAGCCCAATGCAGTTTCAGTAGCTATATTACTAGAATAAGGATTTAGCTTCTGAGATAAGACCTAAGTTATGTTCTGTGGCATGAAGGTTTTTCTTCTGTCTTCCGCTGTTTGGTTCCTCTGATATTAACTTTGCTACTCTTTTTTTTTCTTTTTTTTTTTTTTTCTTTTTTTTTTACAGGCAGATAAACTGAGATGTAAGACATGGGCAATTTATTCTGAGTGATTCCATATATATGACATTATAAGATAGAAAAGCAAATTAATATTGTTTCACAGGAGAACCCATGCAGTTCTTTCCAACAACGCAAAAGATCTCCGTCTTTAACCTCAGAAATATAGATGCCAATCACATAAATTAAGACCTCCTAGAGATTGCAGGACAACTATTGAATATATGACAAGAACCTGTGTTTTTTAAGAAATATTTTTGTTTGTTTTTGGTGAATCACAGTGGCTTTTTGGAGGTACTAGGAGACTGAGGTTATATTACTGCTTTGTTTTTTTTTTCTCAATGATAATGCATTTTATGAGTATCACTGAGATTGTTTAAGGGAAAATTACTTTGTTGCAGCATCCATGATAGCATCAGTGCATTGCAACAAGGATTTTGGTCTCCTGTGCTGCATTAAATGGAACTTGACAGCATTTTTTAAAAAAACTTTGGTAGTAAGTATTTATAGCTATGATGGAAAACGTGACGTGGTAAATGCACAAGATCTCAATAAGTAGCTTCGGAGGAAGAGGTTGAATCCTGTCTGTATGAAAATGAGTTACATGTGACCAGGAGCTGGCTCCTCTCTCACCACTGACTGTGCAGTACATGGGAATTCCAGGGTTACTCCGGGGCCTGCCGGGTGGGATGGCAAGGGGCGATTCTTCTGTACAGCTTGATGTACTCTACCCTGTAGAGAATTTAATTTAAAGCACTGGTTATTGTTCTTTTGAGCATAAACAACAGGAAAAGAATTTCTGTGAATTTTGTCTAGTGCTTTGGTTTCCTTTTAGATCACTACTGTGTGCCACTTCATCCTCCAGAACAGAACTTACTTGGCACGTAGTGATGGAGGCAGTGCTACTAGCTCTCATAACTTTTTTTGTGACTCACAGTATTTAGGGGTTTTCTTCAGATGCCAAGTTCTAAATTTCTACCATTGCATGAGAATCGCAACAGGAAGTTGAAATAAAAGCAAGTTTCTAATTCTCTTGATTGCAGACATGAGCTCGATAGCTGAAAGCAAGTAAGCCCAAGCTTTAGCCATTAAAAAAAAAAAAATCTCCTGATTATTAAAACAACTTCATGATTATTTTATAACTTGATTGATGAACTCTGAACTTCTCAAGTTGACAATAGGGTACACGTGCTTTTTTTCCTGTCCTATGTGAGTGATGAATGCTGCCTGAAGGCAGTATTTGCAAAGGTACTGTGTATATAAACCTTTGGTCTAACCCAGCACTTAGAAAACACATTGCCAGATGTATTTAAAGTATCTGTTTCTCTTAAATAAATAAACAAACAATGTCAAGCATAATACAGTCCCTCTCTTTTGCACCTTTCTGCTCCAGCTGCGTTGTGACCTTCTTCTTAATGCTTCCAATGCAGTGAGTGTACAAGAGCTTATTATTTCATAACCTTCTGAGTACTGAGTTTTGGATTGTTTTTTAATTAGCATTTTAATTGCTCATCAAAGTAATTGAAAACTGTGTTGGAAAAATGGTGCATTTACTAATCCCTTTGGTACCAGTCAACACTAAGCTTTTCTCAAGGTCAAATGTATGCTTGTGATACTGGAAACTTTCTTTGCTGATGTGGTGCCAAAGACTTGGTGGGTAGAGATGATTTTACCATGCCTTGCAATCTGCCTCTGCCTGTGGTGGGGGAACAAAGAGGTGTTATTCTGCGCATAGCTACTTATGTAAAATTTGCTTTGGGAAGATGTATCACCTTACTGCTTATCAAAGCCAGACTTCACTTGTTGTAAGCATGCAAGATGAGTCTTAAGTGGTTAATGCTGGTAGGGAAGCTTTAATTTATGTCAGTGCTCTTGGATAGTGCGTGCACTCAGTGTCGCTCATCCGGCTGCTAACATATGATCACTGGAATCTAAGCTAAGGCTCAGTTCCTGGAACTGTCTAGAGAAGACATTGAACAGGCAAGGATTCACGTGGGCTGGGTCATATTAAGCTGGAAGCTGTACTAAAAGGCTATGAAATAATTGTTCAGATATTGTTTAAACAAGTTGTCTGAGCCCTCACTACTTTTTACAGGACGTAATGGAATGACCTTACTAATCAGTTTGTTTTACCTTCCTTTGAACATTCTTTGGAAAATCCTGCTCATTGTCTTCGCAAGTTTTATGTTTTACCTTGCAATGAACTTACCCTTCTTCAGCTACCTCCCTCCTCCTGGGAGGATTCCAGCAGTCTCTCAACAGGGAGCTCAGTAAGAATATTGAAATGTTAGGTTTATCTATTTTCACTTTAAATTTATAGTTTCAAATAATTCATGTACTGTCTTTGGACTTATTTTCCCACCCCCCTTGTGCAAAGGCAACTGTGCTCATTGTTCTATGGTCTAAAAACTGATGCCTGAAAAGTAAGAAATGTGAGATGAACCCATCCTCTCCTGTGAATGTCTCTTTTCTGCTTAATCTCCCCAAATTTCTTAATAGTAAGTACTTGACGTGCTCTATTGAAGCTGGTGGAAAAGTTCTCTTTTGTTCATTCCTTGTAAGGAGGATTTGGGCATCGCAGTCTTTATAAACTATGCTATATGTCTTCATGCAGTACAAGACAATGCAATTCACAGGTCTTCTCAAGGGTTTTGTAGGATTTTTTTCTATTTTTTTCCTAAAAATGTTTGGTTTTGAAATGCGTTAATACCCATAAAGCTTCTCTGAGGAATTAAAATGGAATGAAATGGAACAAAAGCTTTTTGTTTCAGAAATAGATTTTTGTTCAAATTTATGTTGTCTTCTAGGTAATTGTTTTATACTACCTTTTTGTTTTTACAGTATTTGTAGTTTGTTGCATAGCAGAGTTGCATAATAATATTAGAAATCACCAGTGGAACAAATTCCAGGTCTTGGCAAACTGAGGTTGCTTTCCTCCAGTCCAGCCCCTCTGTGTGAGCTGAAGATGGACTAATTGTTCTCTAACCTGTAGAGTTTGTAATGTATGAAAAATTGCTTAGATAAATTGTGTACTTGAAAGTATTGTCCCTTCAGTGACAATTTATTCAGATTTTCAGAGCTACTAACCAGTCACAATGCTTGCTAAAGTTAGTGGATGTTGTTTTAAGCCCATATATCTCATGTTAAGAGTCTATTTTTACATCAGTTTTAAGAGATAGACCTTAATCTTTTCAGTCAACTAGTATCTGAAGCAGAGGTATTGCAGATTGAGCAAGAGGGGGGGAAAAATAAATCATTGTGCTAACTTTGATGAACCTTCAAAGCTCTTCTGGGTATAATAATGGTGACAGAACACCTGAAGTCTTGGGAAAAGCCTGTTTTACTTTGTGCTCATTGGTAAATTAGGATTAATTGCTAGCTGAGCTTGCAGTTGATATGTAATTGGCTCATTGTCACCGAACAGGCTTAAGAGGGTAAACTACACTGGTTATTGCTTTGGAAGTTAAAAAAGGAAGTCTCTGCTATGTTTGAAATGAAAATAAAACAGCTAGAGATTGACCCATTGAAACACTTCATACTTTTCATTGCTAGCAGGAGATCCTCAGTGAGGCAGATCAAATGTAATTATCGAGAGAACATAAAGAAAACATCTTTTTTTGCCCTGTTGTAATGAGGACAGCTCAGCAGGATTGGTCCTGAGTGTGCTGGATTCTGAGTGGTGTACAGCTTGTATGCTGCAGAGTTAGCAGGGGTCTTAGTCGTTTAATTACACGGAGTTATTTTTGCTTTTGCAAGCACTAGTAACTTTCTTTTAAAAAGAGGTAAGAGCTTGCAATGCTTAATGCGCACTTCATATCTTGAAGGTGCTTTACAATTATTAAGCAATTAGTGTGAACGCCACCTGGGTGTACTTCTGTCCCTTCATATGTATGTTGTAGTGATGGCTGTAAGCTAAGCCCAAAAATGTCCATTTACAGGTGGAGAAACAAACCAAAATGAGTTCTTTCGGCATGTCTGAAATCAGGTTCAGTGAGTTTAAAGGAGTTCTTTTCCATGTGGTAGCTAGTAAATGATGAATTTGGAAATGTGGCTTGGTAGTGAATGCCTGATCCTTTTGGACTGAATGAGGGTTTCTTATTATCCTTTTGGACTGAATGAGGGTTTCTTATTATCCTTTTGGACTGAATGAGGGTTTCTTAATTCCAATACTAATGTCTGTCTCCTGAGTCTTGGCTTCCAGTTCTTGTACCCATCTTTTTCTTTTATGAGTGGGAATTTGAACATCGTTTAAACTGGAAGAAAGGAAAGGATATTTGCACTTCCTTGGTTTAGCTGAGAATGTTCAGTTCTTAAAGGTATGTTAGTTTAGTGTCCGAGAAGTCTCCTATATCTAAAGAGGACAAAGAGGATCTTTCAGCAGGTGACTGTGAACAGAAACTCGATGGAAGAGGTCTGAGTCGTTCTCTGAAGGATCCTCCTGCTCACTGTGGACTCATAGGGACCCAAGGGAGACTAGTCTCCTAACTTCACTGTCTAATGTTAGGCAATGCTCTCCTAAGTGTCCTCCTGAAAATACGAGTATGACTTTCTTATAAGAAAAAGCTTCAGCAATGAACACCTACCTACATAAAAGACTATGACTTTTAAATATGAAAATAGTGAGCGATATATGCCAAGAATATATAAATAACATGTCGAAACGAAACCATCTTTCAGTACAGTTGATAATATTTTTTAGTGATCACATCTCGACATTGATTCTTTTTGATACAGACCGCCAGTGAAGCTGCAAAGGGTTTATTAGTGGCTACAAAAGTATTGAGACACCCATGTTTTACATTTGTATATGCTCAAAATCATAATTTTCTTAGGTTTCTCAATGTGTAATATATTTATCCAGAAACAGCCCTTTGAAGTTACAAACAACTTTCAATTATCTTTCCAATGGGAAATCCCAACAAATTGACATAGTTTTGTTTCATTTCCAAGTTGAGATGAAAAGCTGAATTTCTTCTTTCTTAAACAATTTTTTTTGATAATACCAAAAGATGTTACTTAGTGCATACAGTTCAAATAAAATCTATAATGTCATAGTTCAAAACAAAGGAGGTATTAAGGATTATTATTTACCTCATCAAAACAATATTTTAACATTATTGAAATTAAATGGGAATGTGTAATAATCAATTTTGACATTACTCTGTATGAAATTCTGCCCACAACAATGCATCCCTGCAAAATGCTGAATTCTCTGATGGAAAACAGTTTTGTTAGTTTTCACTAATTCTTATAGGAAAGTGTTGTTCTCAGACACATACATAATGTGTACTAAATAACTTTTCCCTGAACTCACAGGGCATTGTATATTAAAATGTATCATTGACTGCAATTGTAATTTTTCTCCCTTTCCATAAAAACCATCTTGGATTGAATGTGTCTGAGATTAGGCAAAAAAAAAGAGGTAGGGAAAATTGGATGACTTCCTCTTATTTCCTCAGATTAATCTGAAATATTAAAATATTGCTCCACTCATTAAGTAAAATTACTTTTCACGCTAATAAGATTGATTGTGAGGGGATCATTTATTGAACTGCAACACACTTGTAAAAATTGTGGCTTGTGTCTTAACCTGGCTCGTGTGTAGGCAAGTATGCCCCAGCTTCACTGGTGTGCTCTTCCCAGTCCTTTCAGCCCTCCTCCAAAACAACAGCAGATGGCTGAGTCCTTGTGTCCCAGATGGTCAGTACTAGCTCATAGGTCTCTAGTACTTGATCTTCCTAATTTATTCTTCCTCTTCTAGGTCTTCTCCTTGTGACTACAAGTATCAGTCAGGATCCTTAATCCTTCCAGAATGGTTGTGCGCTCTGCGTTTTCAGTTTTACTGAGCATGGGATCAAGAACTTGTGGAAGAAGAATATTTTGCATTTCTGCATGCAAATCGTGCTGTTTCTTCCTTTGGTTTACATTCTTCAGAGATGTAGTTTTCTCACTTGATTGATGCTGCGTGTGTGTGTAAAAAAAAAAAAAAACCACAAAACAAACACACCACAAAAAACGAGCAATCTGTTTTCTTTCCAATTGTATTGCTGTTGTCTTCCTCTGATCCATTCACCTGGAATAGGAAGGAAAACCTTGCAAGAGCTTAGCAATAACAATCCTTGTATCTAAGAAAAGAAAATATTAATGTTAAGATAAAAATACTAAGATTATTTTTTTTTTCTTTAGGCAAAGGGTGAAGAAAGATGATAGTTCTGTGTTATGACATACAAAATCATTGTGTCTTGATTCACCAGGGGTACAGAAGCTTTATGAGAAAGGGTATGATCATAGAATCATAGAATAATTAAGGTTGGAAAAGACCTCTAAGATCATCAAGTCCAACCATCAACCCAGCACCCATGCCCACTAAACCATGTCCCGAAGCACCTCATCCACACGTTTTTTGAACACCTCCAGGGATGGTGACTCCAC
>JASVER010000177.1:657110-730840 GCA_030449065.1 Oceanodroma leucorhoa
TCAACCCGATCATCACAAACATTGAGCTCCGTGCAGTCGAAACACTCCCTGACATACAGAGCCACGCCACCGCCTCTCCTTCCTCACCTGTCCCTTCTGAAGAGCTTGTAGCCATCCATCGCAGCACTCCAGTCATGAGACTCGTCCCACCACGTCTCCGTGATGGCGACCAAGTCATAGCTGTCCTGCTGCACAATGGCTTCCAGCTCCTCCTGTTTGCCGCCCATGCTGCGTGCATTGCTGTAGATGCACTTGAGCCGGGCTATCGACCTCACCCCCGAGACTGGCACACCACCCCTAGGCTCATCTCTCTCGAGCGTGGCTCTATCTCCTTCCCCCTTCGTACCTAGTTTAAAGCCCTCTCGATGAGCCCCGCCAACTCATGGGCGAGAATCCTCTTCCCCCTTTGAGACAGATGAACTCCATCTGTCACCAACAGGCCCGGTGCCTTGTAAACCTCCTTGTGGTCAAAAAAGCCAAAGTTCGACCGGTGGCACCAGCCTCTGAGCCACGTGTTAATCAGCTGTGTTTTCCTTTTCCTTTCAATGTTCTTCCCCACCACTGAAGGGATTGAGGAAAACACCACCTGTGCTCCCGATCCCACAATCGATCTCCCCAGTGCCCTGAAGTCCCTCTTGATCGCTTTGGGGCTTCTCTCCGCAATTTCGTCGCTGCCTACCTGCATGGCCAACAGCGGGTAGCAGTCAGAGGGCCGTACCAGATGGGGGAGTTTCCTGGTCACGTCCCTAACCCGGGCTCCCGGGAGGCAGCAGACCTCCCTGTGGGATGGGTCCGGTCAGCCCTCCCATCGGTCGACCCTCGATCGCTAGGGTCGAGCTGTTTAAAAAAAATCTTAATGTAAAATTCCAAAGCATGCAGAAACATTTTGTTTCCTAACATATCTTTGTGTTCAATTGTATTTTCACTGTTTCTGAATTGAATTTGAGAGTTTGGGGTTTTGCTGACCAATCCAGAAACTTGACCTTATCCCTGTGATGTAATATTCTCTCCTAATCTGCATAGTCTTACACTGTGTACATCACTGCAATATCCATGTGCCTTAAGCAGTAGTGACTAACACCTGCCACACATATCCTCAGGCAGAAAAGTATGAAAAATCTTTTTCTTTGTAGTGTGTTTCTCCACTGTCTTCTCTGGTTTTGCTTGTAAGCAGAAGGCAGGACACAGCTATGAGTTGGAATGCTTCATAGCATGTGAACTTTTGGGTTGTAAGTAGAGACTTACAGTTTATTTTGGGAATTTTTTTTTTTTTTTATCATGCGTAATACATGGAAAGGAAAGTTTAAGAAAAGGATACCAATGTTGTGGTACTCATACTTTAATTAGTACTCTAATCACTGGACTATTGCCTATTCTGGAGTAAATATTCTCTCTTTTTTCCCCTCAAAAAAACCAGAAAAATGGCATTATTTCAGCAGAGGCTGTTTTTTGTTTTTGTTAAGGTTGTTTAATGCATTGGATGAAAAACATTTGTATTGGTGGGGAGATCTAATTATTTTATGTGCCTTAAAACCAAGGATGACCCCCTAAAGAAAGTATGTGGAACATTATACCTTGTATGTGTAAAATATGGCAATAGAATTAAATAGATAACAAAACTGTCGAGTTGGGAATATTTTTTTTTACATTGTATTTCTTTATATACCCTTTATTAGTGGATCACTTCTGTGATCATTTGATCCGCCCTGTTGATACATACAGCAGTAGGGGTATTCCTGGCGATGTTATACGAGTAATTAGCGTTGGTGCCTCTGAGGCAGGGTCATTTGGGAGCAACAATGTTAGAGGAAGTATGAGCTGCTGCTGTCCGTGATGTAGTTGTGTTGCATAGAGAGTTTTACTCTTCAACTTTCTTGCATTCCCTCATCGCCCTTAAAACACTTAATTTCCTGATTCTGTGTATTTTTCTGTTTTTTGATTTATGCTATTTATGAAATGCTTCGTTATTAAATACTTGATGCTTTGTTTTTCCCTTATAACATCTTTGTTTGACAGTCCTTTTATTGAAGCAGAATATTAAGTGATAAGGTAAGGATAAAGTAAATGCAGCAAGATTTCTTCAGGTTCATTTTATCGCCTGATGACTGCAGAACATGTTTTCAGCAATGGGGAGATGACTGAATTTGTCTCCATCCTGGCCACATCTGGATTGCAAAAGGAGACTAGTGTGCTGTTGGTTTTCCATCAGAAGGAGGTGGCAGTGCGTGGGCAGGAGAAGAGCAGCAGGATACTTCAATGGCATTCAAACCTTAACAGCTAGCGGAGCAGGATTTCGGGATATTTGGGCCTGTTTAGCAAGCAGTGTAGACACGTCCTTTATGTGCCTCAGCCTCTAGACAGAATAAAGGATGACCTGCACTAACACCAGGAAACATATTAAACAGTATTAAGACTGGATTTGTTAAATGGGAACATCTTCCTCGCTGTCTCATCTGCAATGTCTTTGGCTGTAAGTAAACCATAATAATCCTAGAGAAAATGAAAGGCAAGGAAGGAAAAAAAGAGCAGATATATTCTAGAACATAGCCATTTTGTCTGTTATGTCTATCCTTCTCTTGGACAGCTAGTAAGGAGGGATAGAGTTAGAAAAAATATTTTACTTTTCAACAATAATCAGGAAATAAGAAATTTTATTTTGTTCTTTTTGTTGACTTTTTTTTTCTGCAAAATGAGGAATTTTCCTTTTTCAGAGACTGGGAGAAACAAACACTTCACCAGTTTTACATGATTTTTGCATTTCCTCCTTGTTGATCCTTTATGTTTTTTCCTCTCTGAGTCACACCAAGAGCTATTTCAGCTTAATATAGTGTAAGTGCATTTTCTGTCTATAATGAAACGGAGAAATGTGGACGATGGATGTGCAGTAGGCTTGCTCACTCCTGTATGCCTTGCTATCGATAAGTAAGCTTAGGTAGCCAGAAATGAACTTGTATTTACTTCAGAGCCATCTGGGCTCCCTTCATTCAGGTTGTCCGTAGCACCGTGAGTGTCCTCTCGTCCTTGCAGCGATTCATACCTCTTGCTACAAAAGTTTTCCACTTTCCTCTTTACCTCGCTCCTTGTAAATAAGTCAAATAAAATAGGTCACTTCTTTACATGGTATCTTTTAAATGTGTGATCTTTCCTCTTCCACAGACAGCTAGAACTCTCCTCTGTAGCTTTATTAACTTTAGGTTTATGAGCATGTATTAATGATTTAATTTGATGTCTATAGTACATACGTACTGATATTACTATAGCCAGATTCTAACTGGCTGTGTCTCAGTTTTCCAAGCGTAAAGTGAGAACGGTATTTCCTTACACGATAAAGATTGTTTTGTAGCTTTGCTAATTAATATCTGTAACATTTCACATAGTGAAGGTCAGTTACTGACAGAGCATGAGTTAAAGCTCAAGCTTGTCTGCTTCTCCATGGATAATGTCTTTATGATTTTATGTTGTGCATTTCACACATCCTCACTGATTCATTGGATTTTTTATTCACAGTTAAGTGTCCTCTGCCACTGTTATATGGCATTTTAACTTTGAGTTCATTATCTGTCTCCTGTTAGGGAAGGCTGGCAAGAAGGTTATGAGCACTGTCATCCCACTCCTAACTAATGGCAGTTCTCAGCTCTGTTCAGCTTTCAGATGTGTGAGAGATTCTTATCTCACAAGATGAAGCTGACTGAAGAGTTACTGTACCTTACCTCTCCCTTCATTTCACCTAATTAATTTCAAGGCGTTTTAAGGTCTGACTCAACTTCTAAATGCCTGAATTAGACAAATAGGTAGTATTTTTTTTTCCTCAATTTGAGATAGAGTATGCATTTCTGAAATCAGTCAGGACAAGTAAATTTCAGTCATGTTAAGGAAATAGAAATATTCCCATGGGTAGGGTTAGCAGGTCTAAATTCTGACCTAGTCTTTGTCTGGATACAGGCTTATTTCTCAGTTGCTTATCAGTGTAGGGAGCTAAGAGGTGTGCTGGGGCACCGAATGGGACTTTGGGAAGTCACAAACCGACTTGTGAGATCCATGGATTCTGTGGCATGCAAGTGGAAATCTCCAGTCATGTTTCCATGCATTCAGTAGACTTTTGTGTTTTTTTTAAAGAGAGAGAGAAAAACGAAAAAAAAGAGAAAAAAGGCTTATTATCCACTGTTTTATTTTGGGAGACAATGTTCTGGTAACCTTAACAGTGATGTTCAGACCTGACAGAGTTATTGTTCTGGCCACCTGGAGATGTTACTACTTGAACCTTGGTTCATGCATTAATGTTCATTTTAGCAATCATTAGATCTGAAAAAATACATTGAGCAAGACAGCCAGAAGTTCTCCATACCTCCAGTCGGACCCACTCTTCAAATTGAGAATGTTAGGTGCTAGTTATTTTATATAGCTGCTGGATTTTTAAGAGAAATTAGCAATCTACAGTCCCCAGTAGGAGTAATGAAGACTTTTGGTTTATAGTCTTTTCTTACATTCCTCTACTCCTTCCGCAGTAGCTACAGGAATTTGAGATCTTTTAAAGGGTCTAATTGCTTTGCGCTTTTACTTTCTGTTACAGATAATAATTTAAAAATGATGGCTAGAAAATTAACCTTCAGAAGCTGAATAGTGGAAATTGAATGGGCACATAGATACGGGCTACCTGGTACTCAATAAGTTCTCAGTTTCTACCCTTGACAGTCTTTTCAGCCGACAGCTGTGGGAAGAACATAGTAAATCTAAATCTGTACAATCCACTGTTTTTGTTACAGTATTGATTATTTTTTAAACCTACAAGCAGCTTGAATCTTGAGCACCAAGTACAGTAATTAGCAGTATCTCGTCAATTCAGCTGTGAGATACTAACTGCTTAGGAATTATCTTATCACCTTGAAAACTTCAAATATTTAAAATCAAATGTAAGAATGTCCATAACGTGGTTCTAGGAGAGGAAGCAATTTTGAAATAAGACCTGGTTTAAATTGAAGATGCTGCTTATTTGTAAGCTTAAAACAGACTTAGTAAGTTATTAATATAAAAGTTCAAGTCATTAAACGTGTGTTTTCCCTCACTCTTCTCTGACCTTTGAAATGGATCATTGCCTTTCTTCTTTCTTGCTGAGAATCTTAGAATTCAACACAAAAGGTGCTATCAGGACTCAAAATTTTAAAAATCTGACCATGTTTACAGTTTTCTGTGGGATTCTCTAATAACATTTACACAGAATTATCACCTGTTACTAGATGCTAGTGATGTCTTTATTGACCTGAATGTTAAAGAACTCCTTCTTGTCCCATCAAGTGAATTTTAAGGTTATAAACATTTAATAGCTTGTACAGATGCTCTAGTAAACATCTTAGCTTGAATATTAGGCATCCACATTTTGATGGAGAAGTGATGAGATGAAGAAAAGCATCTCAAGAAGAATAGCCCACACTCCATCATGAGAAGCTATCTCAGTTCTGCCTTGGATCTCTACAGGTCAAAATCTGGAAATGCAAATTTCTTTTGCCTTGGTCCCCTTCTTTTTGGATCACATATTCTTTGCTACCTTCCTTTGGAGGTGTAGAATGAAGATATTTTTTTTTATTATTATTTTTATTTTAACAGCTGATTGCGGTAGTAAGCACATAGGCTAGATGCTTTTAAAAAGTAGAATGCAACTTGGTGTGAAGTGCAAGCAAAAGTGAAGTTTAGCAACAATTTAAAAGCATGCTCCATCAAAGAGACAAGCCCTGTTGCCTGTAGCAACAGAATAACTGCATCAAATGCATTACAAATAAACAACCACACGGTGTTTTAAGTTACTTTCGGAACTGCTGATAACAGAGGAAAGTCTCCCCAAAGATCGTTTTAAGACAGTAATGTAATTAGAGTTAATAATAATAATTGAACATATAAAGAAGGGAAATTCACAGTGGTTTCAAGGAAGTTTAGTCTTTTTAACTTGTTTATGTGTCTAAGGTCTAGTGTTGCATGAATACTCATGCATAGTGTGCGCCAAAATACAAGGTTATCTTTTCTTATCTAGAAGTTTTGTACTGATTTCCAGGGCTTTAGACTAAACTGTTAGAGCTTAATGAAGGGAATCACATGGTAGGTGTGAAGGTTTAGATTCTCAGTGTGTGGAACTGGTATATGGGTAAAAATGCATCAAGTTTTTCTTTATTGATCCAATCTTAAGGATGTAATACTGACAGAGTTTTTTCCTTGTGACTCCACAGGTTCAATGGCTTATTCATTTTTACCAGAAGTAATCATGGCATACACGATTAAATTTTAACATGCAATTAGTATATTTTTATTCCATTCCATATATTTTTGTAACCCATACTGTACATGTAATATAATTCTGAGCTTTAAGAAGGTAATTTCAGTATTGGCTATTTTCACTAGGAAACGAACTGTATTGAGGACAAAAGAGATAAAGGATTTATGTTCAGATTTACTTGGTGGCATTACAGAATATCTTCATATCAATCTTATTTTTAGACCTGCATAAGGATGTTTACTTCAATTTATTTCAATAATTCTATGAGAAAATATAAAACAAAGGAAAGCAAAATAGTTCATTAACTTCATAAACAATTAATAAGCTATTAGGAAGCTTTCACATACCATGTGTAAAGTAAATAACATTTAATCTAATAGTGTCTTAGCATATTTCTACCTGTGTAACAAATGCATATTCTCCCCATAATGAGGAGGTGACATTCAATTTATAGTCTGAGCCAAGTCTCCTAATTCCAGGGAAGTTGAAAGATCCCAATATCTACAGTGCTACGTAGGAGTCGGTTTTCTCACAAAATGGGTGAAAACATGCTAACATCTGCACGTATGTTCCCGACTGTCAGGATGCTCCACAGGAACAGAAATGTGCCTCTATAACAGTCTGAAGGTTCTCTGTCTTAATGATTCACAAGAAGACAAAAGGATGTTTAAGTGCAGTTGCAAAACGTTTGTGGTGTTCACCCTTTGCTGTCTGGCTCATTGAACAACCACGATGTTCCTGCTGTCGTGAAGAGAGTTTCTCCAGCGGTTAGGATGCTAGCCAGGGTATTACTGATACCCAAGTAAATTTTCTGCTCTGTCTCAGACAGATAACAGCCTGTCTGTGTGAAATCCGCAGACCTTTTGGCGGCTGCTCTGTGGGCCTGAAGAGGTCCCTTCTGCATGGCAGTACTCTGGAAGAGACTTGGAAGGACCAAGAACGGTAGGTCACCGATAGCAGGTGAATTGTTCCGTAACACTTACATGACAGCAATACTGAGGTCCTTGCCTCTACTGCTTATCCTGCGAGTTGAAAAAAGTGCAATAGTAGAAATAAAATGAAATTCATACTGTTCCTCTGCTGTCCATATTTTAGAGAAAAAGATTTCTCCAGATGATACTGAGCAAATACATTTAAACAATGTTGTATGGCACTTAGATTATGTGTTAATACATTCGTGTCTTGTGGTTCAAAGTTGTTGGAGTAATGTATTTAGTGTTTTCCAAAGGTCTGTACTTCAGTGTTGAAAGCCTTACATTTCAATGCTGCTGATAATTAATGAAAAAATACCACACTGGGTTGAAACCACCATTTTGTAGTTACCGGTTTGGTTTTGGGTTACAGTAGAGATGCCTGGGGTAGATCTTACTGGAGAAGTTGTGGGTCTGGGAACAAGGGAATTGAATTCCAGCTCCATGCCACATTTCTTTGGCTAGATTGTTTTAATGTCCTGGACAGTGTCATTCAAAATTAGCATAGTAGTTCTACTTCTTTAGTATAGACTTTAGTATGATTGCACATTGGTAGATGTAACTTAGAGAAAGTGCATGGATCAGAATCACAAGAGAAATCTCTTTTATGTTTATGAGAGCATGCACGTATCATCTAGATTTTTCAGTGAAGTCCTAATTTTGAGCTACTTCTTGCAGCGTGCGTTGTGTCTGCAAGTGTCTGCTCATCCTCTCTGTGGAAGAGCTATGAATGGCGTAAAGAATAGACAGTTAGCTTGAGCCTTGCTTCCTTGTTTTTATGAATGGGTTGGTACTTCAGCTGCCCCACTGGCAGAACACCTCCAGGCTGATTTTTTGTTTATTGCATTGCCATTTACAGTGTGCTTATAGAGCAACTCAAAAAGAGGTGGCTCTTGAGGCCTGAATGTAATAACATACCTTATAAAAGAAATGGGAACAGTTCATTTTGCTGATTGATTAAATACTTATTATTAAATGTCTTTTAAGCTAAAATTTTATGAAGCGCTATTAAATGATGTAGCTGAATGCTGAGTTTTGAAAGCACAAGCCTCTCCAGCTTAATCACAGGATCTCTGATCTTTTCAGGATATTTTAAGCCTTCTTGAAGTGAAAAGGTTGATATGAAAAAATAACATGCAATCACAAAATAAATGCATGTTATATTTTCCAAAACACTGAGGTAGCTACATAATAATTACTTCTGGAGCTATTAAATGAAAATGCACAGCAGTATTCAGGAATATGTGATTACTCAGAGGATTTCTTTATTAAATCTCTAACTTGTATTAAGCAATAGGTGCTCCCCTCCCTCCCTTTATGCAACACCTTGTGCTTGATGATATTAAAGTCTTTTCCAAATTTGGTTAAATTAACCCCTGGGGCAAATCTGCTCAAAGCAAAGGCATGATATCAGTGACTAAGCATGGACATTAGTTAAGACTGAGTGATACTATACATTAGGAGGAGCACGGACAAAAGAAGGTATTACACTCCTTTTTGAGATGGAGATTTTCAGTGCAAAAAGAGATGCACTTCAACAATGGCATTGTCAGATTTGAATCCCACAGTTGAAGCTTGTGGTCTAATCATTAAGCAAGCTCTTTTTCTCTATTTTGCAAATATAAAGTAGTTTTATTAGGTTATTAATGCATTGAAAAAATGTACTCTACAGTGTTTTCCTGAACAGTTTATAAGAACAGACATTGAACAGTTTAACATTTCTTTCTAATTTATAGTTCTGATTATTTTAAGTTTCTGATTTGTCTTTTTGTAGTACAGCAGTTCATGAAGAGTTAATAATGCACTTCTTCCCTCCTTCCCTCCTCTACTCCCCTCCCCACAAAGAGTAATCAGAACTCAAAGTAGGACACTTCCTTGCTGAAGGACAAATACATCTGTGGAAATTCCAGATGCCAAGCAGCATGTCTGCAAGAAGGATATCTGTTTCCAGACAGGTTCAACATGTGTGTAGTGATGAATCTGTAGTAAAACCCACAGCAAACCAAAGAAGAGAGATGTTTGCATCTAAAAACTCAGCTTTAACATCAACACTTCCTCCTCTTTATTCTTATTTGTATTATAATGATGGTGATGATGTCTTCTAGTGTCTATTTTACAAAACAGTTGAATCACCTGTGGGAATTGCAAGGAAAATAATGGATTGAATGTATCTGGATGTGCATAATAATATGTAGTGGAGATGGAGTGCATGCAAAATTGGCACACAAAGTCACAGAAAACTAAGGCAATTGTGCTTTACATGTGATATAAGAGCGAGTCAGAAGAGATGTTCAATAATGAATATTATCAGAAACAGAAAGAGGAAAATTCACAACACAGATAAAGAAGATTTTTAAAAGGGAAACTGTGAAGCAATTTGTGTGGTTGGGGTTACTGAGAGGACAATTTGTACTTAGGGTGCTTTAAGTTTAGAAAGGGACCTAAATCAGTGTACCGGACATACCAAGTGGAAATAATAGTTGATGGCAAACACGACACAGGATGACATTTGCTCTGGGTGATGCTTTGGGCACTGCAAAGTATTCCGGCAAGCATAGTTAAATGGTCATGCTCAGTATTGAAAGAAATGCACTGAAACCTGTTTGTGTAAGCAACTTTTCAGCATGGAGGTCTGAGAAATTCTTTCTGTGACTGAATTGTCCATTTTCATCAAAACTTCCAGGTATAGAAGGCCTCAGTTTTCGAATAGTGTGTATAGGACAAATGATGGGATTTGAAAATGGGAGCTTGGCTGCCTGTCTTCACCTGAAGTACAGAGCAAGTTACTTATTTTGAGGAAACTAAAGAGCTAGAAAATGTTTAAGAAACCAGATATTCTGGAGATCATTGCTAACAAAGAAAATATAATGTATTACCATAGTGGTTGACAGTCTCAAAGTGAATGATAATTAAAAATGTTTCTTGAATTACAGGTTTTGTTATAAATGGCAGAGTTAGCAAGAAGATTAATCACTTTTGACAGCAGCCAAATTTTTGTCCATTTTTGAAGGAAGCGCAAACGTATTTCCATTCTTATACATTACCATCACTACTGAGAGGGGTTTTACCATTCACTGAGCCTGAGAAGACAGACACGTAGTGTGTACATGATTTTCCAAATGCAACAGTAGGTCACAGATGCAAGTTTCTAAGGTATACAACTTAGCTATGAACATTAGAAGCTTCATTCTGATTTTAGAAAAAAATACTGTGATTAATAATTGAAGTCTTAAAAAAAAGAAAAAGAATTCATAGAAAAAGAATTCATCCTTTTCTATTTAAATCTTTTAAATCACTATGTTAGTAAGTGAAAGTAAAACAGGAAGTGAGACATATGTTGCGTTATATTTTTTTTCAGCTTGAAATAATTTCCTCTCCAAACTTTCCTTGGGTTTGATGAGTGATAAAAAAGAGATCATCCCTGCCCCCCTCCCCTCCCCGTATTCTCCCTGCACATTATTATTATTTACCAGTCAGCAATATTGTGGTTTGTGGCGTACAATACAGGGATGAAGGCAGTCACTGCCTGTATCTGTTAGGTCAAGAGAATTCAAGCCACTGAGATGATATCAAGTTTTCCTTTATATTTTCCAACATATAGAATGATAGTGTGTTATTAGATTTTTAGATATTTATGATATTTAGAATCAGAAAAAGCTCAATCTCTAATAAGCGATGTATTAATGGAGTTGAAGACTTTAGAGTTTTCTTTGGTTTTTTCCTCCCCACTCAATGATCTTTTTATTTTCTTCCTTTTTCATTCTGAATGTTGAATAAGACTAACTGGTTGTTCCACCACTGACAGAGGACCTACCATCTCTCTCAGATATTTTTCAGAACGTTTAGTTCTCCATTCATTGGCATAGAAAAGAAGTAACAGTGAGACTGTTCTCACTGGAGGCACACTGATCTTTTTTACAAGATTTTTTTAGGACCGTGCGTGAGTTTTCATCATATTGCTTTTATTGTTCTGCACTGTGGCAAATTGGCGCTGTGTGGCAGCAGCAGTGGACCAAAACACCCATAAAACTGAGTGGCATTGGCTGGTCTGACAGTGTAATTAGTCTACTAAAAGCGAAGTGTTTAACAGAGTATGTAATTGTTCATTCTAGATTCAGTCAGAATATTATTCTAACATTGCTAGCTTTTAAAAAAGCTCCTTAATGACCAGTACCTCCATGGCTACATTCGATTCTGCATACAAAATAAAAAAGGTGAGTAAGACACCAGCAACCTCGTCCTTAGCACGCAGACGGAGACGCGGTTCCTGCAGCTCACTGTGAGGTGGCAGGTGCTTGGTAGGGCAAGCGGCACAGAAGTAGCTGGGGCTGTTACCCCACGCGGAGCTGTCTGCTAACTGTCCAGAATTACTGTCTTCTGTTTGTGAGACTGGCCTCCCTTGAGGCTTTTTTCTAATTTTAACAGGAGCTGCTCTGTTGAGGCTGACAAAATTCAGCCAGAGATACAATAGCAAGATGGATAACATGTAATCAGAGAGTAACGCTTAGGGACAACCTGTGGCGTCCTCATGCCAGCATAACGACCTTGTGTTTATTAAAATAAATATCCCCAAGCAAGACAGTGCCAAAGAGTTCAATAACAGAAATATTTTCCTGTCCTCCTGCTGCTGCGTGAACAGGGTCTGAAGGTGCCACCTCTAATTGAAAGCAGTCTGTGTGCTCAATACAGTTAAGGGTAATTTATTTGTTTATGACAAATAACTGCATGCAGAGTACACGGGAAAGGGGTGGTGTAAGTCAAAATTGAGATAAATTTTCCAGCTGCGCTGAGCAAATTCTGTGCATTATTATTGTAAGTGATGATGATGATGGTAAAAATAAGAAAATAAAAATGAGTCAAGGCAGTTGCAAGCGTTTTCCTGGTTTATAGGTAAGTTCATTGTTCTATGATACTTTTATACGGCATCTTCAAATGTCTGTGGGTCTGGTAGGAATATGTGTCGTGCAAACTTGACTTACCGTGTGAGACCTGAACTTGCAAAACAGGGAGCTAAACTGGTTACCAGCAGTTTTCTGTTCTTGATATTATCTACACCCTTGGAGATATTCTAGATACTAAGGACCAGATAACACATGGTCCTGAGTAAACTGCTCTAGTTGACTGTGTTTTGAGACAGGGATTGGACTTGGATGATCTTCAGAGGTACCTTCCAACTTCAACTGTTCTGTCATTCCGTGAAATTGCCTGCTGATATATCCTCTGTTGTCAACTGATACATTCTCAAAATACTCCTGCAAAGTGGAAAATTCTCGAATTATAGACCTGATAGAATTGCTGAAAGTAACTTAGTCATCCTTGTGACGTAGGATACAATCAAGTATGCTTATGTCATTCCTAATAAATGCTTTTTCAGGAGGACTTGAATCCATGGAATAACCTGGCAAGAACCTGTGGAGCTCATTTAGTGCAGCTGCTACTCAGTGTATGGTCAGCTTATATTAGGTTGTTGAGGGCTTTATTCACCCAGGTTTTTAATACCTCCAAAGATGGAGATACCGCAACTTCTCTGGACAACCAGCTGCAATATTTGACAGCCCTCATGGTGAATTTTTTTCTCCCTTGCATCTACGCAGATTACCCTTGTTGCATTTGGTGTTCGTTTCCTTTCATCTGTCACTGGCACGGCTGAGGAGGGCCTGGTGCTCTCTCTATTCTTGATGGCTTCCTGCTAGGCAGTTCAGGTCAGATGGCCCATGAGCTTTCTCTTCCGAAGGCCGAACAACCCCAGTTTTCAGCCTCTCCTTGTACAGTGTGTTCCAGGCTCTAAATCATATTGGACTCTCTTCGGTACATCAGTGTCTCTCCTGTACTCTGTGTCTTATACAAGAAGTACACGCGGACAACAGTTGAGTCTCACAACTGCTGTAGAGGGAAATAATCACCCTCCTCAATCTGCTGGCTGTCACTCTGCTCATGCAGCCCCGTGTGCTGGTGGTGTGGGTGACTCCATCCCAGCAGCAGGACTTTGCATTTACCCTTGTCAAACTTCATTAGGTCTCTGTCAGCCTATGTCTGTGGCATGCCAAAGTCCCTCTGAAGGGACTAATTCCGGGGATAGAGGCATCACAATTTCTGTATTGTATTTTACTGTATTATTTTCCACATCGTTAGATTATTTTTTTTTTTTCCTTAGGACTAACTTGGTTCTTCCTTTTGATGCAATTTAAATCTGTTACTATTGGTCATGTAATCCCTAGGCATGGAAAATCAATTCACGCTATCCTCTTTGCAGCAGCTCTTCAGGTATTTGGAAATTTATCATAACCTTCTCTTACTCTTTTCTGATTTTCTCTCCTCCTCCCTTTTTTACAAGTCATATTCTTTTTGTATTTTTTCTAGTTTCCCCTGGGCTATCTGCAGCTGACCCTCATCTTTATTGAAATGCCTGAAATTTGACACAATATTCTGTGTGAGTCTTTACCCTTGATAAGTACAGTACAGGATAGCTTCCTACCTTTTATGGGCTGTGTATTAGCACTTACATCCCAAATACAATTTACTGCTTTTACAACAGCATAAAATTATGTTTAGCTCCTGAACCGTAAAAACTTCCAAATCCTTTTCTGTGAAACCATTTTTCCATGCTGTGTAGCAGCTTACTGACCCTAGATTCGGAATATTGTCCATGCTTAAGGGTAATTTGGTTTGGTTCAGTTTGGTTTTTCAAAGCATAGTTCCACATTGTCAAGATAAGTTTCAGTTCTAGTCTTGTCGTTCCAACTGGCTGTCACGTTTTATTTTTCAGCATCCTCGTCATTAATGAAAACACTGAGTAAGCCTGAATCAATAGGGAACTTCAATAGATGTATTGTTTCATTTTGATGAAATGGCATTGGTAATAACTTTCTGAGAATTGTTCTCTAAGCAGCTTTGCCTCTGTGCTAATCTATTTTCATCTAGACTGTGCTTTCTCCCCTGTTTATGAGCATATCAGATGAGGCAGTGTCAAAACCCTGAACTCAAATGGTAGTATATGAAACCTCCATAAAACGTTTTATCTTGTCATTGAAAGAAATCACTAGCTGTTACTCATTTAATTGTTTTATTTTTTTCAGTATTTTTCTGAGAACTGAAATTTAGTTAAAAATCTGAAACTCCTCAGCTTTCTTTTGTTCCCAAGTGCAGAAACCGTGTTTGCCCTCCTCTGGTTCCACCCCTGTGCAATGCAGAAATATTGTCATAAAATAAGATGTCAAGGATCAGAAAATTGTCATAGGACACTGTATATGTTGCTAAGCAGTCTGTTTCACACAGTATTCCTTTCCCAACAGCCAGCTATTTAATTAAATTTCTTAATTATCACAAAGCCCAATTCTTTCTGTTCACCTAATCTTCTTAGTTTTGTAATCTATATTAGGCGACTAGGTCCGACTAGAGGTCTGAACCTTTACAGTACTTGGATTAGTATGCGATCAGCTTAGATGCTTGGCATGCAGACTCATTGTCCTTCCTTTGTTCCTTGCTGTGAATATTCCACTTGTTCCTAAATCTTTAGGGTTTGTCATAATTTTTCTGTTTCTCTACAGGTTTCTGTTACTGTCTTCCCTCAGTCATGAGGAGGCTTTTAATGTGGTATGCAAAATATTTTTTAACCTATCTAGACTGTATTATGTCGTCATGAAACACCATCCCATGGTCAAAGGAGCCAGACCCTTTCTGGACCCTCCTCTGCACAAGCACACATTGTCTTCAGGATGCATCTGCTCTCACCTAAGCCCTGAACCTTTTCCCGAGAGGACTGAAGACCCAAAAGCTGATTGCGTCACCCCTTACACCGCTGCTGTTTGCTTTATAGGCACCTTTTATCTTCTTAGAGAGGTCCCTGGCAATATCAGTATCTGCATGATTTTTTTATATTCACCAGATGAATTCAGTAGCTTTAGAGGAACTTTTCAGACACAGGCTCCTAAATGATGAAATATCTCCCAAAGCTTTGTGTGGGTTTTATTACGAATGTTTCAGAATGGAGTTTTAAGAGTTGAAGTAACCTAATTTCAAAAGGAACTGGAAAGCAAATTTCAATCTGATTGCTTTCCTACCCCAGATTTCTATATGGCTCTATATTGACTAGGGATACCTGCCAAGCTAGCATTTGGTTAGGTCATCTCATCAATAAACAATGTCATTCCAGGAAACCACTTTAATTCAATTAATGTGGCAAGTCAAGCTAGGTCAGAATTGAAATTCAGTAGATATTTTGTATGGCAGAGACATTTGTTAATTACATACAGTTTTATATAAGGGACCCCATCAGAGAAAGGCTTTAAAGGGAGAAACAAAAATGTCCAATTGTAATCAAGTCATCAACGCACATTCTGTGGAAGTAGAGGTAATTAACAGCACATGTTTCTGATATTCCATATAAAATAAAAAAAAAATAACTGGGAGTGGGGGGGAGCAGTCTAGCGAATGGTATTTAAGTGGAACTTCATTGATTACTATAAACCCCAAATGGCAAAAATAATTGAAGAACAGAAACACTCATACCTTCAATGAAATAGGGTCAAGATAAATCTCTGTGTATTATTATGTATTACCTGCAGTAATTGCTGAGGAAATACTCGAATTTACTGCAAGCCACTTAACAACAGTACTTGAGAGACTCTCTGCATTCCACTCTTCATATTTAATATATGAAAAACAGGCAGGCAACAGCATTGTACTTGTTCACAATCTTATTTTAATAGCAAACGTCTGACAAGACATTTTAAAGTCTGCCAAATTTAACCAAAAAGGTAACTTAATAGACAATAAAATCATGTACATTATGTACTTTTGTTAATTGACAGTGTAAGTAGAATTACACGATCCTTGGTAGAGAGAATCACAATTGTTGAAGGAGTGAATGGTTAAATGAGTTTTGTATGTTCCAACATTAGGTGAAGCAGGGAATAGAAAACATTTTGATGTCTGAATTCTTGATTTTTGCAAGAAATATTTAAATAGTTAAAGGTATTTTGCTTCATGTTTTACCTCACGTGATCTTGAGCTTGTTTCTCATGAGATTTTACCGTGTTGAAAATGGCCTTTATCCCAAAAACATTGTTGGGTGGAAGGCAAACATCAAGTAAGATCCTGAAGGTGATAGTGCTTTTCTGTACAATATCAGTGTAACTGTTATATGTGTTAATGGCCAGATTAGGTATGCTTTTATGAGACTGTAAAACACTTTGAGACGAATTCAGAGAAGAGTTTCAAGAATGACTTGTAATCTGGGAACCATTACTGGTGAAAGACTTCAGAAATTCAGTCTGCTGAATTTATCAAAGTGATGATTAAGAGGTGATCTCATAATAATTTTCAAGTATGTTCATAAGGAAGAGATTGCACATAGATTGTTCTTCATCAAAAAGTTGCAAATGTGGTCTCACAATTCAAATATGAAACGAATTGAGGCTAGAAATAAGATACATGCAATATATCATGGCACAGTAGAATTTCTTCTTTCATTACTAGTGGCGTACACTCGAAGTTCTCAAGAGTTTGCATGGGAGAAAGTAAGACCCACTGATTCCAGTCTCCCAGTTATGGTAATTAATATATTTTGAGTATATCAGTAACCTAACTTGACTGTAAAGTAGCACTTTCAAGAACACTGAGAACTGTCTCTAATCCTTTTCAGCGCCTGATTTGTTAGCCTTGCCGTTTTCATACATCTTCAACTGAAGACGCAACTCTTTGAGACATAGAGCATTTAATCAGTAACAGACCTTTGCTAAAAGGAAGTTGGAGTGGTTGGTAATACTGTGAGATTTATAGCCCATAACAACCGGCAGGTGCTCATAGGGTTTTATTGATGTGTTATAATGATGTGAAGTGAGGAAACCTCAGTGGGAGAGCAGGGACCTGCTCCTGTATATTGTAATGCAGTCTCCTAAGGAAAATACCACATTTCTGAATTTGGGTGGTTTTATTGACACAGTTGCTACCTGAATTGCAGCCACCAAACTGATTTGTTTTGTCGGGTTTTGAAACCCCAGGATTTTGAAATCCTTTAACAAATAAAACATAAAATGAGGCGGGGAGGCGCTGGCAATATCTTATGGCTCTGTTCAGCCATTACTGCTGTGAGGAGATGAAAAAAGCCAATATCCAGGTAGGTGGCTGGTTTGCCTTAATCACACTTAGGAGCATGGCACATACAGCCAATACAAGATATGATTATGTTGTATTTTGTGAATCCTACATGGTGGCGGAAAAAATAGTTGTTTGTCATCATTACATGTCCACCCTACCAATGGCAGAGCTGTCATCCAGAGTGATTACCCCAATGCAGCAGAAACTGCAGCAGAAGGGCCAAAGTAATTTCAGTAGCTAGAACAGAAGAGTAACTTTGTTTAGGCAGTTTAATGACTGATTTAAGCAGGCTAGCATTAAGTGCAGGGCAATAAAGATTTTCTCCCTAGGATGTTTTTTTTTTTTTTAAGTTGTTTGCTTTATAATAATAAAGTGTCCTGATGCTAATTTTTATCTAAATATATTCTTTATTTTTTTCAGAGTGGTATTTAACAAAAGCAGTTATCACAATCAATTTTAAGCACATTTAAACAATATATTCTTAATTAAAAAATAGGATTTTTTTCGCACAGCATCTGATTCAAACAAGCTGTCACAGTTTTTTGGTCTCAAAAGAGAAACAATTGAGATGATCTATGAAGTAACCAGTGTGGTTCCTGGGCTATTATAACACTTGGTCCCATGGTTCTGCATGTGAATTCTAACAGCTCCTTCATACATAGGCCCATTTTATCACTGAAATCTTACTTAACTATCGCTAGGAGTTTGCAGTTGTAAAGCGCAATGGACACAGTTTCAAACATGAAAAGAGACTTGGATCTTGAAATATATTCCTTTAATGTCATATAATATTTAGTAAGTCTGTGAAAGTAATGAGAATATTAATGTGGAACAAAACTGTGCTTAGAGCTCAGGTTCATGGATTTTATGGAAGAATAACCTCATCCTGAAACCGGTGAGATTTCTGTACCTCTGCTGCATTATTTCCAAGTAGACATGTTTCTTAGCTGCTAATTTGCAATGCAGATGAAAGGGTGCTTCAGCAGCAAGATTTCAGTCTTTTGCCAACAGCTTAAATTTTCATTTAAAACAATGTTTAAGAACTGTTCAGAAGATAATATAGCAGAACTCATTAAGAGAAGACTGCTGTGTAATACACAGGATATTCTGATTATTACCACTGACTACAAAGAAAAGTAAATATGAAAAATGTTTTTTTTCCAAAATGTCTTAAATCAACTGAAGTAGGACTAATACAAAGTGGGAAGATTCCAACTTCTCAGAAATAAGATAGGCTTGAAAGAATTGGTATAATCTGCTAGAAAGGATCTCATATATTATGTTATTATGAAAATAAAATAATTTTTTTAAGAAAAGAAATCATGTTGACTTGTAGCTGTCAGTTGAAGGTGTGGTGCTTGCATTTTTAGAAAGCTAACAGTACCTTAAGTCTGAAATAGAATGTGATCTCACACACACTAAGCATGTGTAATGCCATTTTTACAAAGCAAATTTTTAGAGTAGAACCCGCTTTTTAAGGAGATAAGAAAAAACCCCTGTATAAATAATGAGTTTCTCTTCAAAAAGTAAAGAATCTTTCTCCAAAAAGAATCTTTCATCTCAGCTTAAGATCACAGAAGGGGACAATGAAAGCTCTCAGATTGTTTCATATAAACTGCTAAGGGGATGGATCTTGTATAACTTATGTACATATACACACATATTAATATAATGTATGTAATATAAAAATAATTCCAGATATATAAAGCATTATAGGGTAGTTGAGATCGGAAGGGACCTATGGAGGTCAAGCCTCCTGCTCAAAGCCGGGACAGCTATGGGGTTGGACTAGGTTGCTCATGGCTTTACCCAGCTCAGTCTTGAAAACCTCCAGGGACACCAAGACTGCAGTTTCTGTGGACAACCTGATCTGAAGCTTGATTGTTCTTACAGTGGAGAGGTCAGAACCTCTCGTGTTTCAACTTAAGTCTGTTGACTTCCTTCCTTGCACCACTGTGAAGATATCCTCCTGTAGGAACTGCCCCTGTCACTCCCCAACCCCCGATATCATTTATTCTCTAGGCTGAACAAGCCCAGCTCCCTCAATTTCTTCTCACAGGGCAAGTGACTCCAACCCTGACCATCTTGGTGGCCCTTCACTAGACTTGCTCCAGTTTATTCTTTATTTTTTGTATTGGAAAGAAAACAATGTATTGTTTTCAGTAACTAAAACCTAACAAATTCTGCTTTTGTGTAAAAGTCCTCTTATAACTATATTTGGAGATATTTTGACTCGGACCCCAGTTCCTTGGGGACACACTGCTTCTCACTAAAGTCATAAGACTTCCTGCAGGAAAGAACAGACTTGGCAGCTTGCCTCTTCTCTTCAGATTTCATGGGAGATCTCAGAATGGAATATAAAAAGGGACAACACAGAAAAGACCTCACCCTCCTCTCTACTGGAAATCCTACCATATGGTGCATTTTTTTTTTCCTTAGGGTAAAGAAATTTTTCTTTAGAGGTTATTTGGATCACAATTTTTATTTACTCAAGACTTCAGAAACACATCCTACTGTGATCCAATCAGCTACTGTGGTTTGCCCTGTGAAAGCTTAAAATCTACTTAGTTTCAAGCAAATTTACTTTGATGTGATTGCAGCCCTTTTTTTCCTCCTCTTTATGGCAAGTTGTTGATGCGTAGGAGAGGAAGCTTGATTGTCCAGTCTGAAAGCGTAAAGCCGGCCAACTGTAGGGTATGACAAAAGAAAGCAAAAAAGATATCTTTGTTACCATAGTAACAATAACACTCTTCTCCCAACCCCATTGAAAAACACCAACTCTCTGTCCTCTCCTCCTATACCGTTAAGAAATTGTCTGAAGCATTAGCTGTGGGATATTCTACATTGAACTGAAAAGCACATTTGCTTATGAAACTGAGACCTCCACCCCCAAGAAATCTGCATGTTCATGCAAGGATATCACAAAACTCTTTTTAGTTTCCACTGGAACTTTCTCCAAATAGAATTTAATTAGCAATGTTTTATGCAGAAAAACACCATGAAAATCCTTACTGTGCATTGTATTCCACTGTAGTTTTTGTTCTTGTTCTGTTCCAGAAAGCATAGTACAGGGAGGGAGAAGTTTTTGCAAAACTGAACAAAAGTCAATGCTGGTACAGTGTTAGGACTAGAAAATGGACTAATTTAGTTTCCTACTGAGGAATGTAAATTGTCAAAGTGACTAATATTGTTATTATTATTATTACAGTCATTGCTTTTAAATAAGCCACACTTTTATTTTCATTATCTTGAAATTATTATTCTTTTCTGATGGGAGGGGCATTTCAAGTATTGACCATTTTTGAAATTTAACTTGATCACAAGACTATCCCTCCCACTCCCCCTTGACTTTCATGCTATTAAAACTTCATGTGCATATTTAGAGCTGTCTGTGGTCACTGATTATGTTTCTAATGTCATTTTGAGTAGTAACTTAAGAGAATTGTAGTTCAAAAAAGAAAAAGGGGAAAACCCTGATCTCTGTAAATGCAAAAACAGTGAAATTAATGCCTATACATACATATACTGAGATATCTGTGCCTAAGTCATCAAAGGCCTTCTATGGTACAATCAACAATAAATTTACAAAAATACTTTTTTTTATTTAATCACTACAGGTATCATACAACACATGTATATTCTGCTTGCTGACTAACATGGTGCTTTATACCTGTACAGAAATATAAATGTATCATGCTAGATTTTTAGTAAAGCATATATGTCTGTATCTATGACTAGAGCATTTGATACTCATTAAAAAAAAAACTTTTTAATCTCTGTAACTACCCCAAATGTTAAGATAATTGCCATATTTTTTCATGTATTAAAATATCAATATATGCAACATTTTGGAAAAAGTTGATTTGATGTTGCCTCCTCATGTCTTTGAGGCATAAATGAATGCCACAGTCTGTATTGTTGGGTTGTTTGTTTTTTTTTTTTTTCTCTTGCTTCTCTTGTAAATCTAGTATCCTAACTGTGAAAGTTCTTACTAGCCTTACAGATATCTAGACAGCATCAAGATATCTGGCTGTGTTCTTTTGGCTTTAGATATTATCACTAGTCATCACCACCAATGAAGTCATAGATTTGGAGCTAAGATGCCCAAATGAAATCAAGCTTTACTTTGCCCTTGTTACACTGTCTTGCTAATACGTTAAAAAAGGAAAAAAAAAGAAAAAAAAGAAAAAAAAAGTTTCATCAGTAATAATCTCTGATTCAAAAGGTCAAGAGAGGTGTTGGTTTCTTCTACTTGGATTATATGCACATTTGAGCTGCAGCTGTCCTGTGCTCGTGTGTAAAAGTCTCTAGCAAGTTTAAAACTTCAAGTACTTGAATATTAAATTCCAGTGAATCTTGTATCAATACATAAGAACAGAGTCCTTTAATTTCACATTGGGCCATATGTCTGTCCACAGTAATCAGGGCTACCAGTCTTCTTTGGTCAGAAACTTTTCCCTGTGCTGTATTCATGTGAAAGCTAGATATTCACAAAATGGTTTATAAATCTGCCGTATCAGCCTTATACGCCTTACAGGTGACTCAGATTCTCATATTTCCTAGCTGAAGTTTCCTCTGAGCACTGTGACTACTCTGGCATCCAAGAACTTTTTTCTTTCTGCTTTTTTAGATATAAAGCAGAATCTGAAAATACCATCTTCTGAAATCTTATTTCCATGGATGGACACTTAAGGTATCTGAAGGTAAATAGTGACTGAGTGTTCACTCTTGTTATACTCACACGTAAATCTGGAAAACTGTGAGCTTACTGCCCATATAAAGTTCTCTGAGCAGATGGTGGGGGCATGGCATGCATTCTTGAAGGCTGTGTCAGCAATAATTCCAGACACGCAACATTAAATAATGAACCATACAGCTAGGTATAAAAAGGGAGAATTTATTTTATGGTAACATGTAGTTAAAAAACAAATAAAAAGAGTTTCAGAACTAATTGCTGAAAGTTGTTTGAGCATAATAGCTGTGTAGACTTCTTTCTCACCAGAAACTGCATAGGTTGATTCTGCTTAGTATAGCATCACACCTGTCAGCTATGTAGAAAATTGCTGCTTAGGCCCACCAAAAAATGTCCTGCTGTATGCATTGGCTTAACGCGTGATAGATTCTGTTGCATGGAGGCAAATTCTGAAGAGTTGTGTGATGCGTCTTGCAAGCATAACCAGGTGTTTGCACCCTTATTCAGAAAGAAGGATCAGTCTTTCCATTCAGATTTTGGGTTGGTTTTTAGAATTATGGCATTCATTTTTTCATTCATGGCGATCTTGGACAGATGTCTCCCACTGATACTCTCTTTACTCACTCTGTACAAGCACCTCAGCATAGTAACTGCCGTATGTGTAGTATCATGTGTATCACACGCTTCAGTGGGACTGTGTCGGATGCGGATACCACACCAGTAATACCCTGACGAAGGGACTGGGTGATGCACTGGGATCGTGACTGGATGCGTTTCCCAGCGGGACTCGGGCAAACAGCCGTGTGGGAGCGTAAGCAGGCTCTGCCGAGGGGAGAGGGAGCACGTGCCAGCTCTGCACAGGCTCCCCTCTCCCCTCTGACCTGACGTTTTTAATTCAGGAAGAGGAGAGGTGGAAAATCACTCAGTAAATGTGGATTCTTGTTGCAGTGGTACAGTGGAGACCACTTTCTCTCCTACCCCCTTCCTTCCTCTCTTTCGCCCGAGGTTTTTCTGAACAATCCTTAATGAATAATAAATTTGCTTTAATTTAATCCTCAGAATTGTCTTAGTATTTGTGATCTTGCAATGTAAAGGTGGAGGCGGTTTCACCTTTGTTGCAAACGTAGTTTCAGTTATATTTCATGTGAGTTGTGTTTATGGACATCAAAGTGGACAGTGACATTTTAGGAACTTTGTATGGTTTCATACTGCCATTGAATGCAATATGGATTTCAGAGCTCTAATGAGATAACAGCATAGAATTATTATACAGAAAATAATTTAGCAAAGCTTTAGGGCAGATATGCTTATGTTATGTATACATATATATATTTGTATGCCCCTAAACTTTTTGTTGTAATTTCTTTAATAATTTAAATGAGCAACAAGTTTTAAAATTGTGTATTGACCCTTTATTACAGTACTATTATAGTTCCTTTTTTGGGGGTTTTGTTTACTTTTAAGTAGGCAGTAAAATGTCCTAAGTCCAATTTTCACTTGCAAAAAGTTTTCTGTTGGGGTCACTCTGTTAACTTAAAATCATAACATAAGACTTGAGTAAGATGCCATTCTGTATGCCTTGTATTTCATATCAATTTCTTGTTCTAGATGTCGTGATCTAGTTCAATTGTGTTGTTTTGATGTGTAGTCTTTGAATAACTTGCACTGTAAGAAAGAAAATCAAGGTAAAACACAGAAGATTAAATAAGAAAACCATAAAAAAATCTTGTCTGTTTACAGTAGGTCTGATTAATACTAGATTTTTGCTGACTTTCTACCTCTTTCTTACTATATTTGTTAGTATCTTTTAATAATGGACTTTCTTTACTATATTGCCAATGCTTACAAATAAAACTATCAAAACTCAGTAAGAATGTAGTGCTGAAAAGAATCAGAATGCATTTATTCTTTACTTAAACTGGATAGATTAATATATTGTATCACATTGGAAGATGAACGATTGCAAGTTAAAGGCACAAGTCTCAGATTCCATCAGTTTGGTGAATTGTAATCAGTCATCTCACTGCCCTTCTCTGTCTGTCCTTTTAGAGTTTCTATGAAACTCTGAGCATCTGCTTTTTATTTTTTTCTTTCATCTTTTTCATAAAAATGTTTTTACATTGCCAGTTTTTCATGCTATAGGCAAGTTCCCATCTCTGGAAAATGTAAACTTTAGTCAGTCAACTAAAGGAAACATTTTTACACACAAAGAAAATATTTGTACTATTAAATTGGAATGGGTAGACACAAAAATATCCTCAACAGTCTTTGTCATTTCTTCTACTCACCTTTTGTTTCCCGTTGAAGAACATAGGAACATAAAACCTAAATTAGCTTCAAATAAACATACAGTGGCTTCAGGACATAACTTGATTTCCTCTTTGGTTTTAACCACCAACTGCTCATCTATATGAGAAATACTGAGAAATGTGTAATGATGGATGGATATTTCTGCATAAACTATAAAAGAAAAATTATTTAATTGAGATTAATGAAAAATGGCCAAGGACATACACCTTTGACTTTCAGACTGACTTGTTTGACAGCTGCATATTATTGTGTGTCCAGTCTTTTCGATCTTCTAATTCAATTTACTCAGATATGATTTATTAATTTCAGGTTTACTTAAATTAATGAAGGGTACTTATTTTTCCCCCATGTGAGTCATTTTGATATTACAGACAGTACTGCTTTTTCATGAATTTGATCTCTTATGCTCTTGTCATGCTTGTTGAGTTTTTTGCCTGTTTATACTATGTGTTTCAAGTTTGCTACAATATATTGTGGAATATGCTGTGGTTTGGGTAATGATAAAGTAGTGCATCCTTTTAGATTAATTGCTTTCAGCTGCTGTGATTTCAGGGACCGAGCTTGATGGACCGGTCCTTACAGATGGTCACTTCCAGCCACCTGCTTCAATATTTCCAGCATCTCTGATGATAGTCTTAGCAAAAGGTATTTTGAGTTCAGCAGGCTGCTGCATCATTTTATGTAGTCTTCAGTAGATTTAATTTCATTCATTCGTGTAATTCATGTGTTACAAAGAGCTTTATATTCAGACAAACTGAGGTAATAGAAATGAGCAACTTGTGAAGGAAGTTTTTCTTCTATTGTTTTTATGTTGGTCTTTTTTCTTCTTTCCCTAGGTTGAACCTTTCTCTTTCTTCATAGATTCCCTTGCCAGGAATTTCCTATTGGAATACTAAGTGACATTCAAATAAAATTGAGTCAATTTTGTTAAACTTTGCTAGAAAAAGAGTTTTGTAAGCGTCAAAATGAAGTTTCTGAGAATTGTTACAATTTTCTATTTTTTTTCCTTTTTTAAATTTCATAGTGTGCTTATATGACTTCAGAATCTTTTGTATTAAAAAATCGTTGAAGTTCCTAATTCACCTGGGTGCTTTAAAAAAATCTTTCTTGTGTTCTCTTTAACTTTAGAGGACAGAGAATTACTGTGCACAGTGAATACATAGTAGAGTCGCGAATAAAGCTTTTTGAAATCTCAGACTTGTATTTTAATCGTTGTGCACTGTGACGTATTTCACTTTTAACTGCAGTTAAAAGTTAAAGAGTTAAAAAAAAAGAGTCTTTAAACAGAGTTTACTCATAATTTTCTGGTACTGGTATTTAATTGCTAATGCTGTATTTTTGGATACTGTTCGCTTTCCATTTTCAGTAGGTTGATATTGTGAGGTCAACCTCAAATCTACACATTTTAGTGAGATCATTCTGCTTTTTAAAATAGTTGTCTACACTCGTTTAAGGAAATTGGCTGTCACTCCCGTGCTTGTGTGACACCCTCTGCTAGAGTTTACTTCCCCCCTCCATACCCGTGGTAGTACTGACTTGGAGTTATACAGTATGTTCGTGTTAGGGAAACAACTCAGCCTGTCTCAAAGCTGCACGGAAAAATGACTGATACAGGAAATAGAAATGTATTTTTTTTTCTTCCTATAACTGCACTGTTGTAATTATCTAGAAGATAGGTAGGGTGTAGAGTGGAGCTGCTGAGCAGCTTATATCAAGTGAGCGAGAAAGCAGTTCAGTGCCACAACTGTAAGTTTTTGATAAATTTACCTGTTTGCTGAAAAGTGACTGTGTTACTGAGTTCCACAGACACAGGGTATACAGGGTGCTGTTTTCTTCCACTACTTCTTTCTTGAACAGCTTTTTCTCCCCAATTCAGAAACTGTTGTGCATTTTGATTAGGAAAAAATTTCTTGCTTCTGCTCTGTAATTTTATGAGCAACACCTACCTAACTTTTAAGGTTTTAAGAAAAAATGTTATCTATCTATGTTAATTATAGGAAAAAAAAGTAGAAACTTTTCCTGTACATATTTGTTGCCTTGAGCTGTATAATTTGGACCTGTGCTGTGGAATGAAAAATATGGGTTCAGACAGTACAGATTAGGTGTTTAATGTGCATCCTGGAGGTGACATAATCATTCTTCAGTATATAACAAACAGAACTACTTCCAGCAGCTCTTGCTCTCTTTGTTGGATTAAGCTTCTTTTGCATTGACTTTGAACAAAATCCAGCTTCCAGATTACTTAGAGTTTTTCTCTGGTTTTTTTTTTAAGTTTTTGTTGTCATCTTGTCTGCTCTTCTGTGCTGACCTAACAACAAAGTGTGACCCTCAGCCGGATAATCCCATCTGTGGCTCTCTGTATGCCAGGACTACTGTGTCTTTGTTATTCAAGACATCTGCAAAGCATCAAAATTTACCAGCATCCTGGAAAAACTTCTTCTCCTGCTTCTCGTACTGTGATTTTTTCCCCCTTTACACTTTCAAAGAAGTCCTCATCTTTTTTCTGCTTGAAATCCTTTTTATTCCCTTAAAGATATAACATGTTCTGAAACTTTCTTAATAATATATACTGTTCCCATAACACTGAATGTGTGTTCATTCTAAATTGTATGCATTTTGGGGGGATTCTTTCAAACTTGCTGATAAAATAGTTTTGACAGGAACTAAAATGATATAGTCAGAGCTATTTCTGCTCCAATTAATCTTCACATTAGAAGGTGTTTCACAGAGAGCTACAGAAGTGAAAATCCATCTCTGGGAATTGTCAATTACCAACAGCACTGTAGCTGGCTAAGAAACTGTTACTAGGGCATATAAAATTAAACTGAAAGGATCTTTTTCCTGACCTTCAAACAGGTTAGTGTTACTTGTTTCCAGTAAAAACACAGTTAATGTATTTTTATAGAAATAAATTTAAAAGTGATAAATTTAGTCAGACTCAAGAAAAATCTTAGCAATGGTGAGAGGTATTAGGTTGCAGGACACTGAAATTTCTCAAAACTTTTATATTTATCCTATCACTGCATTGGTCAACAGACAAGAAAATATATTCTTAGAGACAACATTGACCAGAAAAACAGTAGCACAGGAGCTGAAATAGTTTGTTGACCTTGTGTATATATGTTCTACTCTTCTGTAATTAATTACTTGTTGCTGCACTGCTGAGGCCAGCAGTGTGTGGTCATCTGATATGTGGGGTCTCTGAATACCAGAAAAAGTTTGGTCAGTTTGCTGAAGTAATAACGACACTGCACCATACAGCCCATCCAGTTTGTAACCTGCTGTACTGCTTTGATTTCTTCGTAAATAATCCCTCCCAAAATGAAACACCTCCATTTGCTGCTTCTATACTCAGTTACGTTGGCTAAAGAGAATGGAGTGTTTGGGCTTCTTGGTGTTTTTGTTTTGGTTCTGCTTAAGGAGTTTGTTACAATGAATGAACTTGAAAACCTAGTAAATGAAGTATTCTGATATAAAGATGCAGTTATTTTTAAGATTTATCTAGAAAATCACAGAAACATTTTATTTTAACTAACGCATGCTTACGATGCACAAAACTGATTCTTCAGAATACTTCCTGGTTGTTTGTTCAGTAGAGCATCCATCAGAGCTTCGAAAGTGGCCAGATAAAGGTTCTTGAAAATAACATTCAGAAATGCTGTTAGTGATGTGCAGTCCCACAGAGATCTTGGCTGTCTCCCTTACTTTTAAAAATTAAAGATTAGGTCCAGTCTTGAAACATGAGGCTTTAGGTCTCTTATTAAACTCTATGATACTTGCCACAAGCTTCTATTATAACTTCATAAACTTATTTCTATAAATGTCTAGTTTCTCTGCATATTCTAATTCTTAGGATGAGAAGATAAACACATTTCTATTGAAAGTGTGGGCACATTCTTTGGCTCTTATCTCCTGTCAAAGCATCTACTTGCCATATTCCACCGGCTGTTGTGGAGAGTGCTTCCTCCCCAGAGTTTTATGCTCTCTATTTCTGAGATAAGTAACGTGTCTGGCAGGAGGAGGAAAGGGTGTTCTGCTCTCCTGATCACTTCTATGTTTAAATGCCTGCTCAATATACAGTCTTTACTAGTTTGAGTTTGAGTAAAGCATTCATCAATTTTTTTGTGTGCTTGTCTGAAATTTCAAATTATATGTCTTCAGGGAGGATGTTTTTTCAGACTTCACTGTTTTCAGGTCTGAGTATGTAGGTATAAAAGTTATAGTTTGTGTCTTTGCAGTAATAAATGAGATACTGAACTTCTGAGTTTCCTTCTGAAAGAAACACATTCTGTTCCAAAGTATTCTTAATAAAAGTGTGATGACCATGGAGGCACCCTGTGATGTAATCAGTCAGATCAGATGACTACAATACTGTCTTCTGGCCTAAAATTTAGAGTAACGTGAGAAATTGGAAATTGAAAAATGCTGGAAACTTGAGGTAGTTGTTATATAATGTGTTTGCTATGTGTGAGTCGTATATTCTGTGTATAATCAACAAATAGATATAAATGTGGATACAGGAGGCCAACAGTATGGGATGGCAGTAAGTATCAGTAAGGTTGGAATCAAACATAAGTAGAGAGAAGCTAGCAAAAATCCAGCCTTCCCACACTAGAGACTCAGGAGCTGATGGTTTGATCTTGGCTGGGTTTGCAGCTATGCCCCAGCAAAGGTTGTAAGAGCAGTTGAGGCAGGGCTCTCAGCAGCGTCCTGTTGGTGCCAGAGCACCCATCCTCCTTGGGACCAAACAGCGCCTAAGTCACCCATGAACATATTTCTGGTTCTTCTCAGTATCTAAATCAGTATCCTTCGGTTTTCATGTAGGAGGAGATAGTACTTTTGTAGTGAGCAGAAGATAGACAAGAGTGGAGTGTTGATCATCTGAGCAAGCTTTTAAAAGGTTAGCTCGAAGGGTGAGGTAGGAAATGAAAGTGTTGGCATTGACCGTGTTGTGTTTACCAACTGGTTGCTGCACCTTTGGAGCTCTGTTGTGTATGAGAAGTTTAAAGGTGTTTAAAGGCTTTGTGCCGAGGTACCTGAGCGTTGAATCAGGAAACTCCTGGTCAAGGTCTTCTTACTGGTTACTCCTACTCAAGGAGTTTGACTGAGCATGTCTTAGGAAATCACAGTTTTCTCTTGTGGGTTGCTACTGCCAGGAATACAGGTTAGTCACTGTAAAAATGTTCCTAAGAATAGATAATTCATACCCTTGCAGTGTTGGCACTGACAATTACCGGCATACTGTAACCTTAAAACTGTACGGAGTTTAGAACTTTTGTCGTTTGACTACTTGTGCTGCAATTATTGCATTGTAAGTGGATTCATGGCCTGACATTTGCTACTCATCATAACAACCACTGTCACAAGAAAGCAATATTCACAACTGCACTGGTTCAGTGCCTGACTTCAGAGGAAACAGAACTGCCACTGATTCTAGTCTCAAAATTTACTGGCAGTTCCTGTTCTTTTTACTCATATTTCTCCAGTCTGTCCCCTTGAGGCAGTAAGAAGGGAAAGAAACAGGGTAGAGAAACTGATATCTGTTGTGGACATACAATTAATTCCTAAAACTATTCTTAAGGCCTTTCTCGTCTTTCTGGATTGAGTGCAGTAGGCGTGAGGAGACCAGAGCTCTGTTTCGCTGATTTACTTCTTTGCTTTTATTGTCAGTATGTCAAACTGATCTAATTTCCAGGGTTCCCCTCATCACCCACCATAAGAAATTAATCAACACTAATAATTATAAACAGTTCTGATTTCAATGTTTCTTTAATTTTAAAACAATTACCAAATAATTCCTGTTCATTTCTATTTTTCTGCTTTAATCTTGCAGCATTATATGAGTCCTTCATTTGAGTTGTTCTTCCTTTTAATCATCATCATTATAATCCTGGAATCTATATCTCATTTTCCCCTTTTTAAATATGCTCATTATATGTATTTTAAAAGTATCTGACAGTTTTTCTCAGCTCCCTCAAAGGACGGAGGAAAATTTAATATAAGTAAATGCTAAAGTCCTAGAGATTGATGTGAAATAGTTGTCTGGGTCTGTATCATTTCTATCACTTCAAGGTCTCAACTTGAGATGGATATTGCCTTGGAAGTTAGAACCAGGAGAAAGAGTCTCCCTTACTAATGACATAAACTTTCTATCTCCCACCCTTACCTTGCTCAGTTGCATATGTTATTCATAAAACTTCAGATGTTTTCTATGTCTGGAGAAGCTGGTCTGACAATTCATAATCCTGGTTGTGTGACCAGAGTTAATAAATATTTTCATAAGCAAGTTTAAACAGAAAATATAAAGCTGGCCAGGATTTGTTGATATTAGTCATGGAGAACAAATAGATAAAGTGATGGTCATTAAATTACTTTGACATGATTATTAACTTTTTAGAAAGTATAAATGCAGAAGAAATGAGTATATCTGTAACTAGATCTTGCAATAAAGTCCTACATTTCTTTTTCTCCTGTAAAGTTAACTGAAACCAGAGCAACCGGCTCCCAATAGATGAGATTTCAAACAGGATCGAATATTGCATTTTCATAGTAACTCAACTACACCAAATTTCCATTCCCAAGTGTTTTCAAATATTTTAGCACTCCTGAAAATTCACTTTGTTCGGTTTGTTTGGATTCAGAGGTCTTTTGATTTTTCTATTCACATATACTGTAGTAAACTTGTCAAAATATGGCACTGAAACTGAAGATCAGCAGATTTGAAAAATACAGACGTTTTTGCTCTGTGTCCTATCCTCAGAGAATTTGTTTGTAAATACAGAAATGGACAGACGTTACAAGTTCTGGACATGATTTTCTTCTCAGATATTGAGAGACTCTACGTGGGTTGATGAAACTCATGTGATGAGTGTTGCATTAGTTTTGCATCTGATGTCAGTCTCAGTTACCAAATCATGCTTTTTGCTATTATGGGCTTTTTTTAAGGTTGTTACATTTTTTTTCCCCATTCTTAATCAAAGGAAGCCAAGGAAAAAAATGCAGAAAAGTCAATAGCCCTTTAGCAGGATACTGATTTCTAACGTGGGAGTTTCAGGTTTAGGACCCTGCTTTACTTGTACCCAGATCCCAGGGAAAAATGTTTAAATGAATTGGGATGTTGAATATTTGTCTGTCTGGTTTTGACCAGAAAATATATCTTTAATGTGAGCAATTTTTCATAATAAACTTTTTCCTTGAAAATGTTTTTTTCTTCTCAAAAAATCAAAGGAATGGAACATAATAATAATAGTAATAGTAATAGTAATAGTAATAATAGTAATAATAATAATAATAATAATAATAATAAATTATTAGCCTAGATTCTTCACTGAAATGTCTTTGAATTTGATAACATAAGATCCTTATCTGTGGCCATTTTATTCTTTCTCCTGTTAGGAGAGAGACTGAGAAGTCTGTGCTATTTCATCCTGTAAATTAAAATCAGGTGGAAAAAGCATGTGTCGTTCTTTATCTGTATTTGATGGTGACGTTGTGTTGGTCCCTAACTGTAAAATGTGTCTGGAAGAGGTTATTTCTAGTTTCTATTATACTAATCTACAGCAAATCTTTACTGAAAACCACGCTTTCATTATTATTCTTTAATGCTATCCAAACTAATTTTGGTTCGTTTTGAGATTAAGATTTTATTAGATAATGAATTTCTAAAATCCAGCTATATTAGAACCTTGCTTTCTCTCCATCCACTGATTTTAAAATGCCATTAAAACCAGCCAGGATCATCTTGTAGAATCTGTTCTATAATAAGTATACGCATTGTTTGTAGCTTTGCTATTCACTGAAGTTGTGGGGCTTTCTTCTTCAGTCTGATTGTTTGCTGCATTATTTTTCTAGGAATAGAGAGTGGACTTACACATTTGTAATTGCTGTTAATGTATTCTTATGCTCTGCACCTACAGAAGTTATTTCCCTTGTATTAGAGCACCTGAGAAAATGTAGTTTTATATAGAAATCTGTATATTTTTATATATATATATATATATTCCTAAAGCCATTTTAACAGCTTGTAATGAGGATGGGGGAATGGACTATGTTTATTCAGGATAAGGTCATGACTCAGATAAAATAATCTAAAACCAACATGACCATTATGCCATAGTAGTGGGGCAGGAGCGAGGGGTGGGAGGACTTCTAAGTGAATCTGAATTGCAAAAAGACTATTTGATGTGCAAGAAGAATGGACAGAAATTCAGAACAAACAGCAAGTTTTCTTCTCCACAGATTAGCTGCATCCTGTAAAAATAATAATCTCAATTGATATTCAGCTAGTGTAATGCTAGCTAATTCCCTTTATGACCAGTAGGTCTCTCAGGGGTTATACGCTGAAATCACTTCCCTTATTGTTTGACTAAATTCACCTCACATCTTCTGTCTCAAATCCCATCTGATCTCTAGCCTTATACAACCAGAAGTTCACCTTCAGCTCACCTTCAGAGCTCTTTGCAATTCTTAGCTTCCTTTTTGTTTCCGTGCTGAGGTCTTTTAGTTCTTGCCCTCTAAAGTCCATTGTACTGGTTTTGGATGGGGTAGCATTAATATTCTTCAGAGTAGCTTGTATGGATTTGTGCTGAAAACAGGGTTGATAACAGAGGGATGTTTTCGTTACTGCTGAGCAGTGCTTACACAGAGCCAAGGCCTTTTCTGCTCCTCACCCCACCCCACCAGCGAGCAGGCTGGGGGGGCACAAGGAGTTGGGAGAGGACACGTGTGGGACAGCTGACCCCAACTGACCAAAGGGATATCCCACACTATGTGACAGTCATGTTCAACAACAAAAACAGGGGGGGAGAAAATTTGCAGGGGCTGCTGTTGTTCGGGGACTGGCTGGGCATTGGTTGGCTGGTGGTGACCAGTTGGGTTTGGTTGGGGTTTGTTCATCACTTGTTTTTCTTGGGGTTTTTTTGTTTTTTTTTTTCCCTCCCTTTTTTTTTTCTTATTAAACTATCTTTAGCTCAACCCATAAGTTTTCACAGTTTTGTGATTCTCTCCCCCACCCCACTGTAGGGGGAGAAGTAACCGAGCAGCTGTGTGTGCTTATCTGCCTACTGGCGTTAAACCACAACATCCATTCAATTCTACACGTAATTTCCTTCCCTTGTTTCTTTCCCTTTCAGCTCTGTGCCTTCTCTCCTGCTTCTTTTAGTACTTGGGATGACCTCTTGCTTGCATTATGTTTCCTTTCTTCTGATCATCTTTCAAACTTCCCTTACATACTCTTTTGCAGACACTTCCAGTATGGGTTACTCTCCAGCTGTTGTGACTGAAAATCAGTTAGTAATAAAATGATTCCTGGTTAAAGTCTAAATTAAAAGAAGATGACACAAAAATAAAGTGATAAATATTATTCCATTTTGTCAAATTGTTTTATTTGTTTGACTGTCATTCTGGATTAGTCAAGGTTGTGCTTACACGCTGCTACAAGGTTTCATGCAGTGCTTTGTAATGAATGTGCTGATAATGCAGTGTGGTTTTGTGACACCACAGATGAATAATTAGCTCTTTTTGAATGTGTAGGTCAACAAATGTGAACTAATTTTTGATTAAGAAGTTGATAATTTCTTAATAATAATATTCTAATAAGTATTTGTTTGTTCCATGTTCATAACAGTTCATCTGTAGATAATTCACAGACACTTTCAAGCTCATAGCTAACACGTGTTAAATTTTGATTAGTTTCAATTATCTTCATGGTTTTATTTCTGTATGGAAAGGTTATATAACTTATCAATGTAATTGAAAATTTTGAACTCTGTATTGGAGGAGGTGGGTAGGTGTCATTTAAATTCTTGGTATTTTCCATGTGATTTTCAATTTACTTCAGTATATATTCTAATATTTACTTTTTGATTTATTCATGATGGCCAGTTTCTTTCCTGATAATACTGATATAAAATACCCTCAAAAATGTGGTAGAATTTGGCCAATACCTCTAAAATACAAATATTTAAATAAAAAAAAGAATATTTAAATAAAGATAAATAAACATCTAAAAATAACTATGACAGTTTGCAGAAAGCGTTTATTCTCAAATGTAACTCCTTTCTGCTCTGGTTGATATCAAGCCACCTAGGATTCATATTTCAGTAAAACATTGCGCCTTTCCTCTGCTTTTTTTTCAATAACCGATATAGGAAGCTCTTATGCCTATTCATAAGACCATTTCTAATCTGAACAGAACATTAAGATTTTAATTCAGTTTAAAAGCAGTGACTAAAAGCAAAATTTCAATTATATTTAAGGAGAAATTTTAACTTAAGCAAATGTGTAAGTTCTGTTCTGAATATAATCGTCATATGTGCAGGCACTCATATGCAGGGGTATGAGTATAATTACGTTAAAAGGTTGCAAATATTGTACAACAGAACTATAATTACTATTTGATAACTGATTTCATGAATGTTATAGCCTTTTAGATACTATTATGAAAAGCATCTGTCTCAGCAACTGGCAGGAACTTCTGAAAATAATCTGTAGTTTTTATCTTTGGGTTCAACAAAACCAACGTAACTATCATCCTATGAGATCTGAAGAACAAATCAGTGTATGGCTTTCTGCCTCGGATTTGTCTCCTGGTTTTATTATAGCTGACAGTACATTGTTACTTTATTTCAGTTCCTACAGTCACGTTTCTTATTTTTTAAATACTCCATCCATCAAATTTATATGAATGACATTGAGTTCCCATGGCATTGCCTGGACTGCTTGTAAGTTGTCTACTGTTTTAACACTGTTTGTAAATTCATGCAAGTATTTTGATATTAAGGAGGTAATCAATGTTTGAAGACCTGCTGGAAAAGAAGTGCTTTGCAGCACTCACAAAATTCTAAGAAATTGCTAAGAAATTGCCAGTGTGTCGTGGTTTAACCCCAGCCAGCAACTAAACACCACACAGCCACTCGCTCACCCCCCCACACTCCAGTTGGATGGGGGAGAGAATCGGGAGGGCAAAAGTGGGAAAACTCGTGGGTTGAGATAAAAACAGTTTAATAATTGAAATAAAACAAAGTAGAACAGTAGTAATAATAATAACAGCAACAATAATAGAATATACAAAGCAGACAATGCACAACGCAATTGCTCACCACCCGCTGACTGATGTCCAGCCCATCCCCGAGCTGCAGATCCCCCTTCCTGGACCATGCCTCCTAGTTTATATGCTGAGCATGACGTCATATGGTATGGAATGGAATACCCCGTTGGCCAGTTGGGTCAGCTGTCCTGGCTGTGCTCCCTCCCAGCTTCTCGTGCACCTGGCAGGGCATGGGAAGCTGAAAAGTCCCTGACCAGTCTAAGCTCTACTTAGCAACAACTAAAACACCAGTGTGCCATCAACGTTCCTCTGATACCAAACCCAAAACACAGTGCCATGCAGCTACTAGAAAGTGAATTAACTCTATCCCAGCCGAAACCAGGACACAGTGATTGGATTACATGTTTACAAACACAACAAAGAGAAATTAAGTAACATCTTACATTTTAATTATGAGACAGTCTGAGAATGGAAATGTAACATTTATGTATTGTTTTCTCGGTTTTGTTTTAATGGATACAGGGTGGCTCTCCTTTCTACTTGCTTTTGAGCGTGTAGAAATATTGCAGCCAAGCTGGCTTCAGTTTCTTTACATGAAGAGCTGCAATTTCAGGCCTGAAAGCATTTTTAAACTTATGCTGGAAGCCTGTTTAAACTTATGCTCTGACCTTATTCTTTCTGAGCTGTGTACGTATTTACCATCAGTAATCTCCAGAAACTTTTATTTCCCCCTCACTAAATTGGAAGATTAAGTAACATGGCAAAGTTCATGAGGGAGATATGGAAAATGAAGTGAATCTTGCATGTATTAACCTGTAAATTTTGAGTGTTTCTTGTCAGGGCACCTTAAAGTCCATTGATTTAAAATAGCTTACAATTCTGTGAGTGACCAGGATTCACAAATACCTGGCCTGTTTTTCTGTGATTTTTTTTCCCCGGCAACACATACAGACTGCCAGAAATGAAGTAGGATTTTATTTTTTGCCTTCTTTTTCTCTCCAGAGCTTTGATCCTGCACTTTTGAAATACGGGAAATACAGGAGGAATAATGTTCAAAAGAGAATTGTAAAGCATTTGACTAGAATGGGGAAAACATTAGTTAATGCCTGCATTATTTGCAGTATTCCCTCAACAGACAGTGTGCCAGCTTGAAATGGCTCTTACTGGGAGGCAGCAGCATTGTTCTGGGCTCTGAAAAGATTCTGCAGTCTTTCATGATGTTGATAAACTTTCAAAATAGGTTGATTGAACTAAAAATAATGTCTTGCCTGGGCAGCACTTGGCACCGTTCAATACATTTATTCTAGGAAGGAAAGAGAGGGGGAGGTTGTGCTGGGAAAGAGTAAGTCTCTCCAGTAGTGTTGCAAGAGGAAAATTCCTAAGCCCTTGTAATTTAGTTGTGAGATATAGCCCAACCGTTAAACTCCAAAGCAACACCACCTAACATCGTGACTGCCCCTGCAGCCGCAGCACTTTTTGCAATAATTTGAGTCATTTCTCACAAGCTCTGTAACACACCTGGAAGCTTAAAGTGCTGCTCAATTCACTTCCTATGAGCAGCTTTCACTAACTGTTCCTTATGCTGCGGTTGTAAGACAAACAGAACATCAAGGAGATAAGCTGGTGGATTGTAGGCACTACTCTTCCCTAATGACTCTGTATTGAACCAGTGCCTTAGAAAAATTGTTTGAAGCTGTCACCTTCTCTTCTGGATGACACATAAAACTAAATCTGAGCTTTCCTGTAGTAATTACATTATCTGTTGCTTGGCTTTTTAGCAGCAAAAATATTGACCAAAACCTGAGCTCTTACAGTTAATTCTGTGTAGCTGTATAACTTCTGAAATTTCTGTTTGAATAAAGCCGATGCTAACTTGAATTGTTTTGTACTGCTGTTGCGTTGGCTTTTAGACAGTTGCTGTGTTCTGAATTCCCAGAGGGATTTTGATGGGCTAGTTGTCCATGCCACTGCTGTATTGGCATTCTAATATTTTTAAGGTAAAGAATTAATTCTAAATGTAAGAGTAGTGTTATATAAGATCCAGGTACGCTAATCCATTGATGAAAATTGAACTTGAAGCCGAGTGCTTAAATGGCCCTTCTGCTTCCCCAGCACTGCTGAAATTAGGCACAATTCAGTGGTTTTTTTCAGCAGAGAAAGCTCTGTTGTTACATCTTCTTCCTATTTTGCTCATTATAAGCATTGTTTTAGTCTTCTCTACACTATTACTTTATGCTCCTCTAAGGTAATTTAAAGGGACTGACTAGCACTGAACACTGTAAATCCAGACGACATTTCAGGTTCTGTTGTGGGCTAATTGGTTGGCCTTGCATCAGCTCAGTTGCTCTTTCTGTCATCAAGAAAGCTTCATTTACTTTGCATGGTAATGCTATGGGTTGCCTTTGTGGCAAAAAAAGAAAAAAATAGTGTTTGGTAGAAAAGCGACATGGTAGCCTCAGTTCTTAAGAATCTAAACATCAAAAAAGAAATTCCATTAAGAGCAGAAAGAAGCTGTAGCTCCCTATAGAAGCAATGTCTATGTAAGGATAAAATTGGAAAGGCTGGGGCAAAATGCGAATTATGACTTTGTAAGGGCAGGCTTTAGAAAAATATTAGATGTAAGAAAATATGAAAGACATTGCATGATATTATTGGGGTAAGTGGGCATATGACAAATGTCTGAAGAGAAGATGAAGTATTCAGTGACCTTATATCTTCACAAAAAAAAAGTGAACTACAAGCTTATTTTAATAGTTAATAACAAAGAAAATAAATATGGGCAAGAATAATGGAAAATGAATTAACACAGATGTATGTAAGTTTTATATTTATCGTATCCTGATATCCTGGCAGTAATTAAGTAACTGGGAACTGTGAATGTTGGAGAACTTGCAGGACAGAGGGCTTGAAAAGGGTCAGCATTGCACCTAGCTGGGGCTTATAGCAGACAGTAAACTAAGTGCCTTTGAATCATTATACTGCTGCTGAAGAGGCAAGTAAAAATAAAAAAAGAACAAATATAGCAGAAATGTATGTATGACATAGTAATGTTTCCACTGCACCTAACAGTGGATGGGGCATTTTGTGTACGTCTGGGTACTGGAGAAGTTTTGACAAATATGAAAGTTCTGATAGCAGAAAAAAAAATGAAGCAGCAATCCCTGAAGGTTTGTAGTGTTGGTTGTTAAACTGAGGGCTGTGATCAGTGGTTTTCATGCTCACTGTAGGTGAGACAAGAAGTTACTGTTTTTATTTGCTGCTTAAAGACATTGGGAAAATGATATTAAGAGTATTAAGAATAACAGAACAATGGAAAAATAATGGCGTGGATGCTTTTTGTTAGTAGTCTCTAGGAGTAACTAGAGGGCAAGTGGGTAGAAGGCTGTCTGAAGATCCTTGATTCTGTTTCAGAAAATTAGTGGTGTGGTAGATGATTAGTTGAATTCTCCTGAAATCCTTTATTTCTAGGATATTAATAAAGAAAAGTAAGTGGCATTTCTCTGGGGGTATGGATATTGGATAAATCTTACATATTTTGCTAAGTCTCTGAACTTGCCACATATAATCATTATCATTCTCTTAGCTACTATTTTTCAAGTCCCTTGGTGGCATAGACATCACTAATTATAACAGCCTTGACTAATGGTTGTGTAAAATATATTAGTACAATAACAGCACAAAAATTTAATAATGACAGCAATAATGCGTCATGCTGATTAAATGTGTTCTTTAGATTATTTCACCTTCATTTACACTCTTCTTTTACTACTTTTTCTACTATTGTTATTATGAATGCCACTGTTAAACCTTTAACTCATAGTATCAAACTTGCAGAAATGTTTATTAAAGCTTAAAACGTTTTTACATACGAAGATCATCGGTTCCAGCTCTTTATGTTTAGTAGTGATGGTTTTGGCCGCTATTTTGAGAATGAGCTACGAGACAAAGTATATTGAAGGACTTCATCTTTCTGCTGCAGATTTGTTTCCTAAAACCATTATACTCTTCCTATATTCTATGTATACTCCATATTGATGACTTCTTAAATGTCAGTAAATGGATTATTTTTGTCAAAATTTTACATGTCTCTGGTTTAATTTCATTTTTTTCGCTCTCAAATTTGTAATATTTTTATTCTAGTGATCTTTGCTTATATATACTGTATATGCTTTCACATACTGTATATTCACAATATATAGATGATACCAGCAGCTAGATATTTCTGTGTAGTCATCTACAGGCCTTAACCACACCTATACTCTTAGGTGGCAGTCCTAGTACTATGTGGCCACGTACACATCTGTGAAACAAAGCTTAACTATATCATCCAAGGCAGAGAGGCTGCATCAAACTGCTGCGTTCTTAGACGGGAGTAAGTTATCTTTACCTGATCCTGTGGAGACATGTCTATGGCAGTCAGGGGAGGTGAGCTGCATATGAATGAATCTTTGGAATTTTTTTTTATAGGAGACATAGTTTGGTGAAGGAAAGGCTACAGTTATCTAGCTTAGAAATTTAAAGATTATTTTGCCGTGTTTCCATGTTTCATATGATGCTTTTCTCTACTCCCTCTGAACCTATATATGACTCTTGAACAAGTGGAAGTCATCAAACCAGGCAAGGGGTTATTGAGAATATCCTAAACAGAAGAACTAAGCAGTATTTCTATCTTTTTTTTTTCTTTTTTTTTTCCTCATGTAGTAAGAAGTTTTACCTACTGTCTCAGCACCTGGCTTTTTCCCACCCATTTAAAGGAATGCATAGTTATATAGGTCTTAGGTAGTGAAGAGAAGGCAGTTTGCTTTGGCAGATTCTGGAAGGAGAGTCTTCATTCCCATGGTTTGAAGACGACTTCTATCAAGACTGCACCTTTTAGGCAAGCACTCTGCTTTCTGCCAACACAGGCTGGCCAGCCTTACTTTTCACATATGAGATATATTAAAGAGTTCCACTGCAGCACATTGGCTTTATAACTTGCTTCTCAAATATATGCCTTTGCTTCCAAATTTTTGCTTTGTCATCACACTGATTTCTAGTCCTCAGTGCCCAACTGTCAAGGAAATGAGCACAAATTAGCCCCTTTTAATTGGCTAAGTAATAAGAGTTGTTGAGCACCTTCTGAGTGGAGCAAACGGTTCTCCAGGTATCTGGCAGGACTGAACTATCAATGACAAATAATTTGCATACCCTGTTATCAGCCTGTAGATGTAAATCTGTATTTCGTGCCTTTTTAAGCTTCTAACATTTGTTCTCATTTGCTTAACTCCAAAATTCTTGAAGGGTGAGATTTGTTAGAAGTCCAGACTATTGATGTGTGCCTGAAAATTATCAGAACAAGGTGATTCTTTTGAGATGTTTCTAATCATTTAAGTTGTACTGTTGAGTTTCTGTATCTGTATTTCTAACATGGCAAGCCAAGCTAAACTTGGCCATGTGTGCTTACAGCCAGTCTGAATTTCTTTATGGCTAGATAAATGCAATATGTCAGAGTCACTGTTCCATGAAGGGCTGACAAAACTGGAGAGCTGTATCATGCTACCTGCACTTATTCCATGAGCACCTGCGTGCCATCACTTGTTTCTTTGTAAGTATTTGATGAGGCTTTAGATAGTGAGCAGACTTATTAGGCAACCTAACAGATTCTCTCGCTGCAGCTCACCCTCAGTAGTATTTTCTCTCAGTCTTGACAGGTTTAAAATTACGAAGCCTTTTTTTTCTCCATATTTAACATCCTCATCTGTAGGGTGGCTGAGGACTGGTTCACAGGGGGTCGCAAAGAGTAGGTAAAAAACCCAAGCCTATCGTCACCAGGTTTAAATTCATAATTCAGGAATCTGCAAGAATACAGTCACTTGTCAAAAATATTTGAAATTCCTTGTTGACAGCAAGGAACATTCCACAACACTGACTGGAAATCTTACCATGTTTTGGTGTTTTAGGATAAGCAAGAAATAAAACTTACTAACCACGCTAAATAGAAGATATTTGCTCACAGGTGCAAGAGGCGAAAAATTTTAAAATCGGCCTCATTTCCTGCTAGAGGAAATGTTAAGCTCTCTTCAGCTTTTGTCAGAGCAGTAGGGATGAACTGGATCTCATAAATTGTACTATATCTAACTATAGAGATTCTTCATTTTCTTGGGAGTCTACTCCACTGATAAATTGATTTCGCTGTAAGAGTCTGTTATTCAGCCTATCTGTTTCTTTTATTCATGTATGCTCATTAATAAATTTTGAAAAGGGGTGAAGGGAGGTACTCTGGGATGTAATCTACAGGATTTCCTTCAAATCCTTCTACCATTAATATTCAAGGAAAAGATGATATTTTTTTCATAAGAAAATTTTTTTGGGGACCAAGATTCCATTTTCTTTTAGAGTACTTGTGAAAGGTCTTTTTGGTTGAAACTGGGAATGCATGCTTCCTGAAAAGCAAAAACTTGGATCCCGGCAGAACAAAATAAACCAGCAATAATAAAGAAACTCCCTGCAGCTCAAGTAACTTTTTGCCTATATATAAAATATATTCTTGACTCTCATAAAATTTTAATAGCATGTTCACATTGCAAATAAAGATTTAATTATGCAGGTTTTTAAATGAAATTGTGGCATGTTCCTGTAAATTTCCGAGCTGAGATTTTACATTTTCATTTATTACCACAGCATGACTACTGAAAAAGCTGCCAATTATTTAACCTCATGTTTCGTTTTGTTTGGGGTTTTTTTTGTCTTTCCAGAAATGAATTTCTTTATTGTGAGAAATCATGATTATTTATTGATGCAGAAAGCAAACGGGCTGATGTTCTACTGGCTGTTCTGAACAACATGTAAGTGTAATACATTTACTGTAACACTGATTACATGTTCAATTTAGCTAGTGATTATGATTTGAATTTAACAAAGAAACCATTGGTTAGAGATGTTTCTTAATTTATTTTTGTCTCAGCAGCAGATAAGATACTATGACAGATTATGCCTGAGGTCATACCTTTCTGAAGGTATTTTTGTCCCCTTGTTTTACTCTGCACATTAATCTCCATCAGACTCTGCTACACATTCATAACCTTTGCTCAGGAAAATCCATAGCAACACAAGTCAAGATTAATGGTAATTGATAAGCAAAGCTCTAAAAAAAAATTATACAGGGCCTACCTGGTCAGCAAAATGACCTGAGACTAGATAAACTTCTTTATTTGTTAGCCTCCCCCAAAATAGCAGATTTGTGAGTTTTTATATTAGGAACTGCAAAACCAAGGCTACTCAATGGCTGACAGAAGTGTAAACTCTGATTAAAATCTTCAGTTTTGAGAAGACACTAAGTAATATTAATGACCTTCTCAGACTTAATGCACTAGTACACAAGGGAAGGTGAAAAAGGCCATTTATTTCTTCTCACAGCAATATGTACTGAGCATTGTTGCTGTTCAGTAACAGTATCGTTTCTGATATCACTAGCGGGACAACAATCTTAAATTTTCTTCTGTTTATGTTTGATTTCATTGCCATAAGCATTTCTTGCCTGATAAAGGTCCAGTTCTTGAGACTGATGTTGGATCTCTGAGTATTCATTTGACTTTTGAAAGGCTAATTAGTTCAGCTTTGTTCATGGTCTTGCTTCATTCTTTTCTGCACACAAATGTTTGTGGGGACGATTTTATTGGCTCCAGTATTTGGGGACTGAATACCTGTCATTCGAATAGTCATGCACCTGCACAGAAGGAGGATTTTGAGCATGCTGTTATTCAGTATTTTCAGCATGGTTCCTGTCACTGTTGTTAGTAAAGCTCCAGTCCAACAGTAGAAATGATATCAGCCGACTGAGGGGGTGTGTCATAGTGACTAGTGAGACCCTAAATGTGAGGCTTGTCACACAGCCAGTCAGCTTGTCTTTGTTCACGTGAACTTTCCTAACAACTCTAAATAATAAATTACTTAATAAAAGATGGTCTTTTTGCAAATAACTTATCAATGGAAGGAAAGAGTGGTTTGAATCTGTCTGTTCAACTGTAGGGTAGAGCAGGGGTTCCCAAACTGGGATCTAAAAGCTGTGCAATGGGAACTGCAGCGTGTCTGTGTTCTCTGCTGAAAGGCTGACAAGAAGAAGATGCAAAAGTGGTCCTCTGGTCAAAACATTGGAGGCGTGGTGTCAGAATTCTTGTTTTAGCTAGGAAGTTGACATAGGTGTTTGTAGCTTCATGCAGGATTAGACTGGGGGAAAAATAAAATCACCAGGCATCCCTTACCAATGTCTATATATATATTTTTATTGTTGTTGCTAATAAATACTTTCAGTGTCATGGTCACGTGATTTAAGATCAAATTTTTCATTGTTGTGGAAAGAAAATAGATTTTTTGTCACTGCATTGTGAAAATGAATTCTTTTACTTGATGTGCTCATTAGATTTTGTGATAGGAGAGATAAATTTGAAATAAAAATTAAATGGATTAGCACCATCTTATTGTCCAGACTAAAAGTTAGATTGCAGTTGGCCTAATATGACTGTGTAGCTATTGGCTGTAGCTGAGCAGGAAGCTTCAACTTTCTGTATGTGACATCCCATCATTTACATTTCCTGCTATTACAGCCCTTGTAATTTCATGATGCTCAGTTCTTCTCCCTGCTTTCTGGAAGGTACTGACTCCTCGTCCCTGTTTCTGTAAAAGTGTAGCAAAAGATGCCCTACACATAGTCTAGTATAGTTATACGTGCCTCGGTATAACACTTAATAACTAAACACACGTGCAACGGGTGTTTGATTTTCAGCACATTCAGCAGTCAAAGGTGTTCTGGCAGCAACAGGGTGATGCTGCTACTGATTGATCTACATTTTTCAAGAAAATTTTTTCACATCTGAAAATGCAAATTTTTGGAAACTAAAATATGTATCCTCGGTCTTTCATCACAACAGCCCACCTGATAACTTTTAGTAATATCAGTGCTTTTGCAATACATGAGAAGCCAATTAAACGCAGTTCTGTAGCGAAAGCTGTCTGCCACAAAGCCTGGAGGGTAGAAATTGGGCTGTGCTTTTTCGGTGCTAGGCTGTCCTGGTATGAAGAGATACCAAGCCCTGGTAGTCCCTGTTCAAACTGATGGTTCCCTATTACCGACTGCCCTGGAAACCCAGGTCTGAGGGGGACCCTGGAGCTCTCCGTGCTTTGACAAGTCTGGTCCCGCTCGGGGAACTTCATTTCTGGGGGTAAATTAACCCCAACCCTCTGGATCAGCATACGGGATTTTTGAGTACTGACACTGCACTGAGGGTCCATCAACCTGGGGCAGCTCCTGATATTTTCCTTCTGTTTCCTTACTGTCTTTAATGTCTTTCATTTTCTAGACTTCTTCCTGATTCAGAGAATTCAGTGTTTGTACAAAATATCATTATTTCATGGAATAGAAATTCTGCGTTAGGAGTTTTATTGCTGTGTAATTCAGGGGGAAAAAAATTAGTCATCTGAGTAGTGCTGATAATAACCCAGGTATACATTATTTTTAAAGGGGTTTGATGCAGATAGTATTCTTCAGCTGAAAACACTGTTTGGGAATGATTAATTTATTTCTTTCTCTTGTTAGAGAATTGGCTGCTAAATGGAAGTGTTTTATACTGCGTAGTTACTTGAGGCACTGTTATTTTCAATTCAATAGAAAATGGCTCTAACTAGGCAGAGAAATGAGTGACAATATGTTAGGGTACTGTGTATCACAAAATACACAGCTTCAGCTCGCATGCAAAATACCTTCGCTGTGATAATAGAAATTAGATTTCAATCAGTCTGCTCTTTGTTATTAATCCATTTTTCTCCTTTCATCTGAAGAGCTCCTAATAACATGTTAGACAAATCATACTCTTTAAAAACTGATTTGAAATAAAAATGCTTTTGAATCCTTGCAATTTCAGGCATGCATTTTGTAATAATAATATGTTCCCTTACTGCTAATGTATCGATGCATACTTGTAAGTGTGCACAATGTTGTACTTCTATTTTTGGTCCAAGTTTGTTGTTACAAATGAAATTATTCTTCCTATTTAAGCAAATTTGTGAGGGGACTGTGGGAGGTACAGTAAGAACATTGGATTTGAAGACCTAATAAAGATTTTAAATTTTAAGGGCTGATTATTAATATGTAGGGTTAAAGTACTAAGGTAAACTTCTTCCTTTGGGGCAAAAAAGGGGTGGTGTCTTAAGTAATTTTAAATCTTTGATATTTCATCAGTTTCAATGACTGTCTGAAGTTGAGGACTTTGTAGTGTGCGTGCCCAGGCAAACACTTCTGTGTTCATTCTAGATAGCAGAACTTCCGTGCAGGTTAGTACTATTAAAGTCTCAACTGAATATCTTTATGAAGCTTCTTTCTAGTAGCCACTTTTTGTGATACACAGAAAGACACTGATCTTACACATGAGGGCTTTTGGTCGGCTACTGTGATTATCTTTTTGGTCTCTGTGGCCAGCTTAAAGAACAAAAGACTTTAACTTTATTGTCAATGATGTTGAGAAACTGCTGCTAATTTAGTAGCATTTCTTAGTTTCTTCTGCTGCTTTTGGTCTGCCTGTGACAATTTTAGCTACCTAATATCCCCTTTTAATGTCACCCTTTCAGAGGGGAGGAAAGAGAAAACAACCCTATTGCTTTTGTATTCGTTTATTTTGTTGAATTATAATCAGAGATCCATTACTTTGTAGTCTGGAAACTTCAGTACTGTTCTTGTTTCCTAAAGGAGCGCAGGCTGGGCTCAGTGGCAAAGGCCTCTCCATATTTAGTGTCCACAAGGTACGGCCCTGACATGCCTATGATTTAACACACAAGACGCTTGTGCATGCTGCGTGTTGACAAAGCACTAGTGCAATGTTACGCAGGCTGCCCGAGACCAATACAAAGCATGCGTGGTTTCTGACAGCCCTTTTTATACAGCGATCAAAACTTACCAGCCTACACTTGCATCCTTTTTTGGACATGGACATTCCATCCCTATCACAAACCGTTATGTCACCTTATGTTCAATAAATGTCTGCTTTATGTCTTTTTCTCTCTGTTATTTTGGAGATTTTTTTTTGTTATTTTGGTACTGTTTATCTTGCATCATATTTTTGTGTAGACACTTCATCTGTTGCTCACAGCTTCTGTGGGGCCTACTTTGATTAATGCTTTTATCAACTGTATCTGTATAATACTAAATTCTAATCAATTCTGCGGCAAAACCTACAACCACTAAAATGTTACTCAAGATGATGAAATAAAAATGTTCATAGAATACTGGCCAAATCTGTTGCTGTCAGTGGATTCTAGAAAGTTCATAAAAATGTCAAAAAGAATAGCATCAAATTTTGAGATTGAAGAGGGGCCTCAGATTTGTTTTTTTTCTCATCGAAAATAATCAAGGCAACATTCTTGATTTTCATCATGAGAGAAATTATACAGATTGCAATCATTTACATGGTGATGATCTCTGTGGAGTATTGAGAGAGAACACATTCATTTTTCAAGAAGAGCTACAATTTCTTTTTCAAGAACGTTCCTAAAGGAAGCTGTATGAAGAAAGGAAGCTTTTCCACCTGGTCAGCACTATTAATAGCTTGGTTTTGTCTCACTGCTGTAACTGCTCACCTTGGGCTCCTCAGCAGAGGAGACCACAGCAGGAGCTCCAAGGTCTTTGCAGTCCGCTGACCCCGTGGTGTTTTCTGATAAAAGTTTATTCATGTATTTTGTGATTTCAAACAAAAACTTTTATATTTCATGCAAAAATAGCCTGGCTTCTTCCCACATGTTTATAGTGTGTTACATAAAACACTTTTAATTTCTTTTCCCTTCCCCAAAACTACAAATGTTTCTCTCCAATTGGCTTATTATTGTGCATTACCAAGGAGGGTGCCAAATGAACAGCTTCACTTTCTCTTGCAGTCACAGAAGTAGTTTGCTTCTGCGCTTGGTCAGGAGTCACTGAAGAAAACATGAGATTTATGTAGTTGCAAACATCCCATTGAAGAAACCTTCATCTCTTCCTTGATTCATTGCATGAGAGTTTACCAGTTAGGCCCTTGAGACAGCCCTTGTAGGGTAATTGTTATGATGAAAGAATCAACAGGACTAAAAATTTCCAAAGCATTTAGGGTTAGATTCAGCTTAGTTAATTTAGGTATCTGAAATTTTCTAAGATTTAATAGAAGGTGTTTACTGCATGAGTTTTTAAGACAGGTATGATGAATTGTCCCATAGAAATGGGTATTTTTTTTTCCCATTAATTTTAAGAAGAGTCTACAGTGACTATTTCAGACTTAAGCTACATACTTTAGATATTTAAATTTACACAGGAAATCCCACCCTTTGAGGAAAGCAAATTTTGCTTGACGGTTTGATAACACTTAAATCAGTACAAGAAATCCCTTTTACCTTCTGATCTACCAGAACACTTAGTTTCCCAAGTTTTGCCCATGATGTAATGTATTATGGCATCTTGTGTACAGTATGTGAATGAATGTTGAAAGATGCTTTTTCTTTTGTGCTTCAAGATACAAACAGTGAAAAAATATCATCACATTTTATTATGGCATGATAATTGTTCCCAGAGAGTGGCTCTACTAGTTACGCAGTGCTAGTTTAAAATTGAACCAGTCTTGCCTCTTCAAATGTGTGCTGTCAGTTAAGCAACTGTAATGCCGTGTGACATCATCTTTGTGTTGCTTCAATCAAGGAGTTTTTCTGTGGGTTTTTTTTTCCCCAAAATCTTTCACTTTGTGCAGAGTGACACCAAAGATCTTCCTGATACTTTGCCTCTTGGTCCACTAATTCTAATACTCTGAGTTTGCAGGGAAATTCTGGTCTGGGAGCACACAATTATCAGTGGCACAGTCTAAAGCTTTTGGAGGTATTCTACTGGTATTGTTGTTTTAGAAAGAAAATATACTCCATTTTCTCAGGCTTTTATGTAGGTCACTTAAAATACATATTTTTCAGCAGCCTGTTGAGGGAACTTGCAATTTTTTTGGGTTGTTTTTCCCCATCCACCATTTAAAGTGGATCCTTTTAAACTTAGTACAGCAAAACTAATGGCCACAAGACTTAGTTGCTCTTGTACCACCACTGTGATCTAATCTAGTTATTTGTATGGGTATAGGAAAAGCATTTGGGCAATGGAAAAATGTGATAATTTAAGCATGTTCTCTGTACAATTCTGTTAAATTAGTCAGTGGTACATCTGTAGCTTCTTGACAAAAAAACCATGCTTGCCAAATTACCAGAGGACCTGGATGTGGTTTTTGATGTACTGGGCTTATAAAAAAATCCATTTGAAATGTTTCAAGCACTAATGTTGTTCCCAACAAAATATAGCTAATGTTATTAGAAATCTGGGCCCCTTGTACACATCCAGGGCAGGAAGTGAAAGAATAAAAAGAAGTCTTTGGTTAAATTACATCAAGACCACATTCAGTTCAGTCTCGTTATCATGAACGTACATGTATATTAAACACAGTTGAAGGTGCAGCAATATTTATGTACGTGTTTAAATTACATTAACTTTAATACTATTAATTAAAAATATTTACATTTCTTAGATGCTGTCATCCTCAGCAACCTAGTACACTATGTATTATGTATACCATGTATCGTATGTTAAATACAACCTATTCACAAAAAATGAAAGGTCTGTTGACTCATTTGTATGCTTTCAGTTATCAGGCTGCAGATCTGTCTGACAGCGAAGTTACTATGAAAGTTGTTTTGTCACCAATTTGAAGGTCCCTTTGGAGCAGAAATAAGAATGTATCCTGTGCATCAGCAGTTGTAAATTTAAAATGTTGTTTCTGGTAGATACAGCATGATTGATACTGATCAATTAGCTGAAGCTTCTTAAGTTATACCCTAAATGTTGGCAAATGCCACTCTTTTTTCATAATGTCCTTAAAGCTTTGATATATTTACATAAATCCTATAACCGCCTTCTGAAGATGAAAAATAAAAACATCCGATCCACTTTTACTCTCCATGACTGTCCCTTAAAATACCAGAACAATAATTCTAGGTTTGGATTTGCCCCAATCGGAATGTCCTTGGTTTTGCAGAGAAGCCTGAAGGAATATTTAGCTGCGGACTCTTTTTGCTATGTAGTCCTGCGATCTCATGGACCAAAGAAGTAAAAGCTCTCATGGGCGACTGAAAACTGAGAAAATCCTGTGTTTTTGTCTATACTGGTTACAGGTTCTTTTTCTGTTAAACAGAGAGAAGTTTTCTTGGTGGCAGGCTCAGCCTGGTGTGCTCGGGAACTTGCCGCCGTTCCCTCGTTTTCCTCAGGGCTGCTGGGGCTTGGCCCTCGGCACCGGCAGCAGCTCTCCGGCACGGTGTGCCTCCCCAAAAGGGGGGCTGTTTTGGAGGTGAGGTCTATGCCGAGACCATGTACGTGGTGACATGATCTTGTTTTGAGGGAAAATTTTGATAGAAAGTATTACCATACTTTGAACGTCGTACAACGGTGAGGCATAAGAGAGATGCACTTTTTACCAAAAAGTGGCGTTTGAAATTCCCCAGTTTTGAGGTATCGATATCAAAACAGCTGTTGTCTTGGTGCTTTGTTGTTGCTGCTGCTGTTTTACTGGCATCCTGCCAGTCCTTGTGTTTGTTGAGGTTTCAGTCTGTTACAGTTCTTCTGCTTGGTAAATGTTCCAAAACAGAAGCCAGATACTCTTGGTGATCCTTATGAGGTATATCCTGCATTTGTTGTTAGTCGAGCAAAGGGGCGGAATTGGTACCGTAAAGTTGTATCTACGGTGTGAGGAATGGATACCGAGATTTTCAGCCGTGGTTTTCTTCTCTAGGAAACTGCATTATGCCTGAGAATGATTTCCAACCTACTTTCTGCATTTATGTTGTGACCATAGTAACTATTCCTAATGTTTTTCTCATAAACATTATGATAAATATATGAGCTTCATATGATAGTATAGTTTGACATTTGCTGTGCACAGTTATTTTTCTAGCAGATCTGCTTCCCTCAAAGATAAGATGTCAGGCTGTGATTTATCTATATGTCTGTCTACATAATCTAAATATCAATGTCATAGAGAAGATGTATCACTTCACTTCTAGTACTCGTTGCCAGTTTTGTTAGAGAACTGTCAGTTCTGTAAATGGAAATACTTAAAATGTAAGGAAAGAGTAATTAAGCGTGGATAATGCTGTTTGGCTAAAATGAAACTAAGCTTATTTCTTTCTTCACTACACTGAATTCCAAATCTATTCAGAGTTCTGAAATATTAATTTACCAATATCCTCACCATCACAAACATACTCACTCCCGTTTTCTACTCAATTCTATTTTGTGCTTTTGTATCCCTCTTGATAGATACTGTCTGCCATCAAAAGTATCTATCTGTCTGTCTTCATTTATTCTCAGTTGTGGTGGTCTACATCCAGATGTAAGTATACATTTGTTCTTATTTTTTAAGGCAACGTCTTGTAACTTGAGAAAACAATGCTTTTAATCATGTTATGGGCATGACCAGATATTTCTGCCTGAAGAAGCCATATGCTTTCCTTACATTGATTCCCAGTGTAATGAGGATAGTATGAGAGGAAAATAAGAGCTAGTAAAAGTGATATTATGAGAAATAGCAGCTGCTTAAAACTTCATTTGGAATGTTAAAATAAATTTGGTGAAGGAGGTTTGTTACTAGGTGATGTAGTTAAAAATACATGGTAAATCACAAACAGTTGGCTAATGAATAAGGCATATGATTGATAAATAAAGCATATATTTCTCTAGCTTATCTTCTTGCATTTATCTCCATAAATATGCTCTGTAAATATGCAGAGAAAGGCAAATGTGCATTAAAAGAGGAAATACCTGAAATTTCACGAGATGTTCAGTTCAGCACAAAAGAATTAAGTGCTATAAATTGTTTTAATAAACAGGCATTTTATTAAACAGTCACCCCAATTCTGTTGCCAGCCCAACATAAGCTTAGATCGCATAAAACTCCTCGTTGGTGTCTACTTCGTATGCTGTGGCTCTGAAGTCATGGTAGGACCTGTGACTAGAGCAAGCTGTGGATGCTATCAAGCAATGTGAAGAATACGGCTGTTGTCACCCTGAAGACATCTGAGGTGAATCAGAGCAGCAGTGTCGCTTTAGACATTTCTGCACCATGCACCTGACAACGGATCGCTTCCCTTCTCCGGAACACTATCAAAATGGCCTCGACAGGAGAATTAGAGAGCTGCCACAAGCTGTCCCAAAGGTGTAACTCTTGGAAACCTCCGTGGCTGAGCCGGGAGTAGAAAACCTCAGCAGCGCGTTCTGTAGGGATGTGCGGCAGCCCTTTTGGATCAGCCCGCAAGCTCTGAGCGAGCGAACGCCAGCGCGGGGACAGCAGGCATTCCCACATCGTAGCGGGCAGGCGGTAGGGCGGTAGCCCTTTGTGCATACAGGGCTCAATCAGGTAAAAGCAATAAACCAGGGCTGACCAAAACCAGAATTGTAACACTGCTAGAGAGAGAGAATAGTCTGTTCCACCGCCGCCATCTGAATTGCTGGACATCTGAATGCAGGTGTAACCCTAGTCAATAAGTATTAGATATTCTTAGACCCATGTCTTGTTTTTTCTCACCTTCAGTTCCATTTTAGATCTTAAAACATGTCTCATAAAAATTACTACGTTTCTGTGAGTTTTGGGTCGTTTGATTCGGAAAAAAAAAAGGGTCAACAATTTTAACTAACCTCAGAAGAATGGGTGTTGAAGAATTCTTTCCGAGGATACTGTGATTTCTCCTAAGGTAACAGTCCCATTTCAGAGTCCTAGAAGACAGAAGCTACCACTTACCAAAAGATTGGATTTTACACAAGCTTCATGGTCTCTGCATTTCCATTAGAAACTGCTTAGATGGTTTTACTATTTCAAACACTAGCTGTTAACTTGGATAAATGCCCGTGTTTAATGCTCCAATTACTGTTCATGTCTTTTAACGCTAATATCCTGGTAAAACAATTGGTAAAAACAGTGGTGTAAAAATGGTGAATGCCACTTAATTTATGTTCCCTAGATAAAAAAAATAGAAAATGTAAAAGAAAAGCATTTTTCTTCCCGTTCACTCTATTAGTACCATTTGGAACCACTTTTCAATCCTCCATAGAAGCATTCAGCCAGAGAAGTTGAAAAGGGATCAGAAATCTGAGCAGCAAGCTCCGACTTCCTGCCCTCTCCGTGCCCTTTCTGCCAAGCCAGAGCAAATGTTTATTTGTTACTCCTCAATGCATGTTATGAATCAGCAGCAAAAAGGAGAACAGATATAGAAAGATGTCATTCTGGGTGAGCCAGAGCAATATTTTTGTAATCCTTGTGTTATGCCTTCTATTTTCCTGATGTTATTGTCCTTGTAACTACTAAAGCACTTTAAAGAACAATACAAAATAGGTTTGGTACCATACTGATTCAATTTCTATGTCGTTAACTCCTCCACCATCTCATAGAAATTCTCTCATGGTATTCTGAACATGACTTTTTCAATTCTATTTCATTTTCATAAATAGATACCTGAATGGCCAACGCAGTGCAAAAGTCTCTCTTTCTAATACATATAGCCAGAAGGCAGATAAACATATAAAATGGACTGAAAAAGTCTATCCAGCAACATTAAGTGGCAGTCGACCACTCAGAAAGAGAAAATTCTGGTTGATACAGTGATTATGGAGATGGATTACACAACACAGCCAGAGTGAAATCTGTTTGTCTTCATCTCCTTTACACTCATTCCTAGTATATGTTATGATTTCGCTACTGGAAAGACCTTGTAATCTTTTGCTCTGTTTGAACAGAGTAACTGATGTTTAGAAATGTGATATTTTTACTCTCTTTAGAAAAAACACGTTCCTGAAAAATATTTAAGATTTACAGAACAAATAAGACGTGCTTTACAGAGTGTTAGCTCCTTATCTTTACTGGTGTTTTGTCTATATTCCTGGTTTGTGTAATACTTCCCAGATGATAATTATTTATCAAACACTAGCAGTTTGCCTGATATTATCCAAAGAACCCTTTATGCTTCTTGCCACAATGGCATTACAGGATTTATCTTTTGCTATGTTTGGTCCTGTGCATGCTTTCAGATGCCTATGATCACCGCTGAAGCACAGAAGGTGATTCCTTCACATAGAATTAAAAAAACCCCAAACTTTAAAAATATTCACATGTTCATTTTGAACGTGTGGTAGATTATATGTGTGTTTCCCCATAATATCCAGCATTTGTTGAGGTTAAATGTGGGCTGTTCAGCTTACAATAGGCAATTCTGTTACAGAGCCAGGTGGTGGTTTAAGGCTAGGAAGGACTGCAGATGGGAACCGCTGATTTTGCGTCGAGGGTACCGTCCCACCAATGGCTTGACTTCTGCTGGCAGCGTAGCGGCACTAACTGCCCCGAGCATTTGCTTGTATACAGCTTAGGAAGAGAGATGCATCATCAGTCATATGTCTGATATTCCTTAATATGTAAACAGATGCTGAACACCCTTTGTTAAAGAGAGTCTTCATGTCTGTTTAAATATACTACATCGAAGGTAACTTCACGGACTGTGAGATATGGAGGTTCTTTCCTATATTTTTTAAAAAAAAAGCTAAGTATATGCAGAAAGTCAAAGTTAATGAATCAGTGTCTCAAATTGTGTTTTTAAACTGTAAGAGTCTGAGAATCCAGGAGAACTTTATCTGTCATTGGTACAGAAGGGTTCAAAGAAGCCTAATAAACATGGTGGTAGAAGCAATTGAATGTATTTAAGGGAAAGAACTGGTATCTGTCAATATATCGACAAACTGGCACACTAATTCATCCAGAAAATGCTACAGGAATAGTAGGATCATTATATGTACTAATACATTAGACTGTCCCATCTCTTGGATTTTTGGGTCTGGATATGTGCATAGGATCTTCACCAAAAAATAAGCTTACAGAAATAAATCTTAGAGGAAATAGAACTCCATATGGAAGCTTGAAGAATACAGCAACAAAAGAAACAGTAGCAAAGAATTTTTGTAGAACATAGTGTCTGGCTCTGAAGAAATAGTGTATAACAAGTGCTTTGCAGTTTTTCCTTGTGTTTTGTTTTTACCAAGAGGGATAACGTTACTTTTGAAATGAAAAATTGAAGGAAGAGCTGACAGTAGTGTTTCTTTGCTGGTAAGGCTTGCTGGGCTCCAGAGCCCTCCCCTTAGGAGAACTTTTGTTTTTCAGACAGGGGCTATCGAACGGGAGCCTGATTTTCACACGACAGTTGCAAGGCTTGTCTGCCCCTGTAGGGAAAAAGCTATAAAACTCAATTTGTCCCTCCTGCAGAGTTTTCTTCTGTGCTGTCTTGTGTGTAGCTACTGAGCAAATCAGAACAACTATTTTTAGTGAATACAAACATTCCAGCAAACTTCCTTGATGTTAATTTTTAGGTCAAGGAGAATAAAATTAATAGGGGTAATACCAGTAAAAGTCTCACTGAAAGATCACAGAGAACATAATCTGAAAACTAGAAAAGTAAAAGCTAGGACCATTTGCAAACCAGAGCAGCTTCATCAAAAAAATAAGCAAAATGAAAAAAAAATAATTTCCAAGGAGAACAGTTTTAGCATTGTCTGGTTTTTGAGTGGTTTCCAGATTTTGGGGGAAAAGATTTTTCCCAGTCTTCTTGGCAAACTGTGCATGTGCAAAGCTTTGCACCCCCAGGTTTTCCCAAGGAATTGCGTGTAATATTTTAAAATAACTTCTCACTTGTTATTACTTTGTCTTTCTGAAAGCTTACAGTGCTAGCCATGATTACGTTTTATACTGGAGCCTGAAACACACAGAAAGCAATAATAGCCTAAGATTCAGGGCATTTTCTAATAAATTGTAATCCCTGGGAAGATTCAACTAGATTTTCTGAGATCATTTGTCATTTTAGGGCTTTCTGATAGAGTCCAAGTGATTTATCCTGATGCATTTGCCTGATGCATTAATTATTTTAACATTGATTAGGCTACCAACACTAATCTGATACAGAAGACTGTAGTTAATGTTTAGAACAGTGTTGGGAGTTGCTATTTGTTGGTTGTATCATTGACAAACTGCTTGAACATTAAATATTTCTTTCCCTTGTTTGGTGCTTGTAAGCCAGTGTTAATCTCTTACAGGCCAATTGTAAGAGAAACTTCAAAATTATACCACAAACTGCTGTTGAAAGTAAGTGAAAACACTACTGCTTTTCTACTGCTAGGATAAACTGTTCAATATTTATATATACCCCCCCTTCATTAAACAGAAACAAATTGCTTAAGTGTATCTTACAGGCTGCATATTGTAAATAATTGAGGGAAGGTGGTTGAACATTCAAGGCAGGAGTGCAACATTTATATTTGTGCTTTCAAAAATAATTCCTGGAGGAACCAAAAAAACCGGTGGTTACAGGCGTATTGCAATGAAACCTTGATAAGCTCAGAATGGTTCTGGCAATAAGAAGCTATACTTACTATATGCGACAGCAATTTGTTAACAAATTACGTGAGTAATCAGCCTATTATCTTTGCATGTACTCAGTAACCTTTCCAGCATATCAGCAAAGCTACACCACCTTTACGTCAAGCGTTTAGAAAGGTGAAAAACTGTCTGACATTCTGGTAATGAAGTCTGCATAAAATGTTTTGAGACAAGAAAAAGAGAAAGGGACATATACTCCTTTCTAGAGAGAGAGGGGTAGATGCAGCCAAAAGTAGCAATTAGAATACCGGTAGGTGGTAAGTCACAGGAACAAGAAAATAATTATGTACATTTTTATAATTTCTTTTTTGTTTCTTAATTTAGATTTTTATGTAAGGCTATGAGATATTGACAGTGAATTTCAGAAGTCTTTTTCATGTCACCTTTGAAATGTTCATGTTTTGGTAATGTAATGAAAAAGGAAATTGTGATGTTTGAAAATGGATATTTCTTCTTTACTTAAATTTCTTCAGTGCCGCAAAAAGTTGTCAAATACAAACCCTTCAAGATTATTGTGCTGAAAACCAAGACAATGTTCAGCAGTTATGTCATGGCTTCAAAGATTTTATATTTTAAAAAGCCTGCATATACTTTGTGTATATGCAAATTACAAATTTCTGATATGCTAGATTTATTTTAGGAGTAGAAAATTCTTGGTCTGTGCATTTTTTCAATTAGCCATCGGTTTAAAATCCCCGATAACAGAGGCCTGAGCCAAAAAACATGCGAGAGCACTTGATCAGCTTTAGACGGCAGAAATCAAGTAAGTTGACAGACTGAGTTCAGCTCCCCGCTGAAGGAGGAGATACGTTATTAACTGATCAGCTCAGGCACAAACAGTTTCTGAGCAAGAGGCATGGCCCACTCTAAGACTGTGAAGTGGAAAAGCATAACACATTCTCAACTCACCGGTGGATTTCATTAGTGGTTTTGTGATACTTATTGTCCGCATCATCCCTCACTTCCTTCAGCTTTAAAAATGAAGATTACAATTACTGACACTTTATTTATTAGCTACTTTGAGATGAAGAACGGTAGGGAAGCACGAAGACTTCATATGTATGCTTCAGCTTCACTCCTCTTTGGCCCCACTACAAACCTGTTAGGAATATGAATACGTTTTTCTTATAGTTTGTTATATAGTTTAGGAGACCTGAGAGTCAACAAATCATTATTTTCCAGTGAGACTTCATTTTAGCAGAACATTTCTGACCAACTATAAATTAGACTACTAGTTTATACTACTGCTAATATTTTAACTGAGAGAGCACAACTACTTCTTTTTTGCTTTGTCTCCTTGTTATACTTATCCGACGGTATGATACAGGTTATGATCAATCATGATTCAAATAGGAATTTAGATTGTTTTCCCAATCCTGTTGCCTTCAGTCTGACAGCTGCTCCCTTGACATCTCCCCAAACTAGTCAGACCTTAGAAGTAAATAATGACAGGCAAACGAAGCACAGCCAGGGATTTATCTCTTCACCCACTGTCTCTCATGCTGACAATCATTTTTCATTCCCAAAAGAGACTGTCAGTTTCTTGGATGACCGCTTATGCTTCTTGGACTGCAGCCGCATTTGTTTTTATTTTTGAGAGGTTCAAGAGATGGCAGTGTGAAATGAATGACCCTTTTCATCCTTCATCTTGCACAAAGAATGAAGATGACAAACTTGTTCCATTTCAGTGTAAACTTAGCATTTTCTCTTCCCTTATTCAGGCGAACAAAGTGAAAGAGTTATTCCATTAAAAATTTTTTGAGTAACTTAATGCACTGATTTTTTGCAGTTCTCAAAATGGGCAAACATGGCACCAAAAGTATTCATTCGTGGAAATGCAGCTTGCTAATTTGTTTTAGTGATATTTCTGACCCCTTCAAATAAGCACTGGTGTGAAAATTAGAAACAAAGGAGAAACAAGTCTGTTTTAACAAAGTAATCATGGGATGTTAATGAATAATTCCTGAAGTGAAACAAGAATTCTTTTTGCTCTTACTATTTCAATGAGAGTGCAGGGCAATGAGACCTGTGGAGCCAGTCATGTATACGTGAGTAGAAACCCACAAACTCTAGGAACAGAAGATACTGACTGACCCATTAGTTGAAAGTTCTTCAATAAACCTTTAAACAAAATAGGTAAATCACTAAATAGCATCCTTTTTCTTTTCCAGTCATAGAGAGAAAAACAGGCAGTGTGCACTTTTCCAGTGAAAGTGGAATGAATGAAACGAGATGTCCAGTAGCATTCTCCACAGAGGGGCTGGAAGTTAAAATATAAATAAAGCACTTACATGATGACAGTGAATCCAAAAAATCCTTTGAATTTAGGCCAAACAGCTCTAGAGAAAATGAGAAATTCCTCATGCTTCCTGCCAAAACAAAACAAACATGTTTCCAAATTAAAACCCGTGAGGACCGTTGCATATTTCTGGTTATGTTATACAGTGGAAATATTGTTTATTGTTTGATTACATGAATACTGATTCTAGGTGGTGGTTTTTAACCTCCAATACAAACAGAAGATATGATAACTATTGATCTTCTAGCCTCACTTCAGATATTGTGTTATTATTTTTCAAGTTGTTACACGTAATCCACATTTTAGAGTTATTTAAAAAAAAAAATTGAACTACAGATTTCATTGCGTTTCATTCAGCAAATATACATGGAATAAGCTTGGCAATACAATATAAGTGTGCTTGCATCCTTTGTTGCTTTCTGAAATCTCTCCTTTGCACTTCTTTTGGTCCCTTGGGCTATGTATTCTATATCTCTTTGCAGATGTAAAGTATCTTTTACTTAATTTAATTCCTTTCCACAAGTATTTAGAGTTCTGAGTTCTTCCTTATTAAATAGTAAGCCGATTTGGAAGTGTCCTTGTCATTATATGGAAAGCCTTGATAGGATGACTGGTTTTTTCCTCAAAGGAAGGTATCTGAAATATCCCTCTCCAAAAGCTCATGTATCGGAAGAAGTAAATGTGCAGTGTTAGTAAAGGACGTTAAACTGAATGGAGAAAATAGCATTAAGAAGGAAATACCATTCTATTTTGTGTATAGCTAACCTGAATAATCTACATAATTATAGAAATTTCAGAAGTCAGGTATTCAGAAAGGGATTAGACATGCGACGTTAATAATGTGAGTATCCACAATGGCGTTAGTTAAGAGCAGATCTATAAGGATTATGGCATTTATTATTTCAGGACATAAACACATCCTGGGAATTAGAGACAAATGTGCTTGTTTGGTTAGAGTATAATTGTAAAATATTCTCATTTCACTGTAATTTTAAGGATAAAATAATGGATCAGCTCAGATTTCACAAGGCACTTTCAAAATCTTGGATTTTTTAGTATTTTGGAGTTACAGAAATACTGTAATGCTGAAGGCAGCAGAAATAGAATGAGGGAAAATTCTAAATAGGAGAGGGAGAAACTTCAGTGATGGGTGTCTTTGTCTTGGCAGCACAGAGCATCACCTTGTTTTTGGTTAATCGCTGTACAAATTTTATGGTCTATAATTATCTTTAATTATAGGGATACACAACCATTATTATGCTAAAAGGAAGATGATAGTTGTGCACAGTCGAACAACCTGTAAGCTCTTATATATCTTTTTATTTCCTGGAAAACAGTATAGGATTATAATGCTTGTAGGTGTTTCTTCTGTCAGTTTTGGAGCCATATACATAACAATTATTTCTATTATCAACTTTCATCACTCATTAAACAGCTTTGCAGAGCTGGGAGAAATATCTTGCTTTGGAACTATATGTCAGTAACTGGCAAAGGCAAAGTCAAACAGCAGCAGGAAAAAGATGAGGCTATAACTCATAGTTATACTATATATACTGTAACTACATAGTTACACTATATTGGTATCTCCAGAGTCGTCATCACTCTCCAAATGATCTGAGGCGCTGGTCTATGACTGCTGGGGAGGGTGTTCCTCTGTCACCCAAAATTTACCATCACCACCTCTCAATCAGTGACTGAGTGGTTTCAAGGTCAGGGAGGAAATAGTGTTAACCCCTGAGAGCCCCAAAACAGGCTTTGGGTGGCAAACAGTCTGGAAATGTGCATACTGCTCTAAAGTAGATTTGCTGCTCCTGGAGGGGAAGAAACTTCTCTGTGCCCATCAGACCATACTGAGACCACTCTTAGTGCTGCGAAGGTACTTGATTACACAATTGGAAATGAGTTGCAAAAGGAAAAGCACTACACCTCATTTTCAAGATTTAAATGACATATAGGTTTGCTTCTGACAAGCAGGAGTATATCATGGAGTATATTTCTCTCCGTCAAAGCTGGAAATGTAGTTCCAGATCATTCTCCTGAATGTTATTTCTCAGATTAGGCTTCTTTCTGGAGTTAGCACTCCTTAATTTATCAAACATCATGTGAAAGGAACATATCAGTGATATATAATCTGATGATGATTTGCAGTTTTAATAATTGCTTATTTTGCTGATATTTCTTTTTACTGGAGGAGGAGACTAAGTAAAGGGAAATGAGAAATTATATAGTACTATGATTAATTGTATATTCTTTGAAATATCTTTATTATATGACTTAGGTGCGAGTCCTTTAGGATTGAGGTCTGCATGTCTTGTAAGAGCTTTAAAATGAAAAGGAAAGAGAGGACAGAAGTTTAAAGAGATTTGTATAGCTTACTTTAATATACAGGATAAATGTATAAATATAGGACTAACAGAACGATATTGAAGAGAAGGTAATCTCAAAACAGCAATTGTCAGTAAAGTTAATTGTTGGTTACCTTACATGTGGAAAGTTATTAGAAAGCTAAGTATGAGTGGGAATTGTGTTCTTATAGAAGACTTTAACTTCGCATATAGAGGCCAGTGAAAAAAATGTTACTAATAATGGTAAGGCCAAGGTCTGAGAATCAACAGATGTGTTATCCAAAGGTCACTAAATCAGAAATTATGCAGTTCTGTTATTCATTTTGGTGTTTTGCAAACATATTTTTTAAAGAGGTGGGCATAGTATATAATCCCTCAGGCTGAATAGCAATTTTTTGCTTCACCTTATGTTGAACAGAATGAATTTAAGGAGGGCAAGGACTGGAATTTGTTAAATGGAAGCATAACTCTGGAGGAAAGCTATGATTTGGGCTCCTCAGAATTGCTCTTTGAGTGCAATTATATTTAACATTGTTAATAGCTTTGTCATAAAAAATGCTAGTCAGCGTGATAATGTGATGATGACACAAAATGAGAAAAAAAATATGTCCATCTATTCAGTGAAAGACTGATTTTAATATACAGAAATAATCCAGTGATTTTACAAACTGGAGAGACAGAAATGGGATGGAATTCATTAGTGTAAAATGCAAGTCCTGCACTAAGGTCACAGAAAATAATATTTTTTGCTAAAGCTTTTAGTCAGCGGTGACAGAGAAAGATCTGTCTCAGTGTGAATCATCTAATATAAGGAAGACTTTTATAGGACATTGGTGAGATCATATATAGAATATTGTACAGTTGTGCCTATCATAAGCAATAAAAACTAACTATAGTTGTCATATTCCTGGAGTTAAGTCACGACAGTGAATAGAGGAAAGGAAAGCTTATTTGTGGTAGGAATCTAAAAGAACTTGGCTTTTATTTTCTAGCAAAGACCAAGGGGGACTAAGCCATAATGGGAGGTAAATTACTAGATGAGAGCTAAGAAACAATGCTGGCACAATTACAAATGAGTATACATTGGCTTTAAATAAGTTTAGGCTGTCAAAGTGAAGAACATTTCTAACTGTCAGACCAAAGGGAATAGCTTTTCAAAAAGACTGAGGTGACAGAATCCAAACTGGAAAGACACGCAAATATTTACCTCTTGCCGTGCAGTTTTGGTAAAGGATTACACAACGTGTTTACTGTGGTGGGATAGAACAGGATCATACGGCACAGGACATCCCTTCCAGTCTCATGTTATTCTATTAAACTACCCTGTTCATTCTCTGCTAAGTTCATCTCAGTACTCAGAACATTTTTTTTCCTGTTTTTAATTTCTCTGCATATGAAAAGTAAATTATTTTCCCCCTTATTTTAAATATAAAGAATTGAAAAATAAGGCTACGAAGCAATACACATGCAGATCTACTGAAAATAAAAGTCTTCAATCTGGAGACGAAGAGGTCTTGAATCTCTTTAAGAATTCTCAAAGCTGTGAAAGATATTTGTCTCTTTTTTTTTTTTTTTTTGGCTGCTATTTATAGTTGGCTCAGTTAATTCACATACTGCCCAGTATAGCTCTAGTTGTTTGGTTAGTCTTGGAAAATCTTAAAGTTCCAATTTGCATAAGCTACACTATTCAAAGCTGTTGTGTTTTGTTTTGTTGTAAAGACTTTGCTGTATGATGCAATTGAGAATGAAGTCTAAAAGGAGCAGGGTACAAAACCTTGAATGCTGATTAAAACTCCATAGGAAGACCAATACTATTCTCAGAAAACTGTTAGAAATGAAGTAGTTTTCTGTAGTGTCAATGAAAAGTAATAGCCAAGTTCAAAACATAGTAGTGCTGAATTTTTAAAGGAAAAAGTCCTATGATGACTCTCTAGATTAAATTACTGCTACTCAGTCGTATCTTCTTTGAATATAATGAAAGTGATACCCATTGGTGTTATTGGAGGGTTAGGTCCACAACCATCCTCAAAAATGGAAACTGCCTTCTGCAGAGTTTTTGACTGAAGAAACATGTGACACTTATTTATATGCATCTTCTTTTGCAGCTGAAGGTAGGTTAACACTAACTGCTTTTGAAACTGTCAGCAAATATTTGTCCCATCTGGTTGTGACCAACTGTAAATAAACACTAAAAAGAGTGAGGAAAACAAAGTGGAATAGAAACAAAGCCAGAACACCAAATAAAATCAGATAATGCAAAACTACTTAGTAATTATTTGGGGGGAGGGGCACCTTTTAGTTTCTATTCATATTAATTATAGTAATTCTAAGAGTTAAGAATGAAGAAAATAAGGCTTAAGTCCTGTTGGTGAAAACTGTTTTGATGCCATCAAACTAATGTCCCCAGAAAAGATAAAATATAGTGGGACTGCCGTTCTGGGCTCTTTTAAAATGGACCTGAACAAAGCCTTTCAGCATATACCATGGCAAATATTGTTTTTAAAATGTACTAGTGATTTTCCAATATCTAATATCTAGGCAGAATTAACACTTCCAGAAAGTGAGAGCTTGGTGTAAGAGAGCAGAAACTTGATTTGTTGGCAAATTACACCTCTTTTGCAGAGCTGTTAGCCCCAGGTAGCCTGAAGAAGTGTCTATTTCTTGAAGCACTATCTTAGTGTAACAGCTGGAAAAAACGCATCTGTAAAAAGAACAGATTTTGTGTTTAAATTATTAAAAGTGATAGAGAAATCTTCAATGCAACCAAGATCAAGAGACTTAGGGGTACCCAATGCATTTGTTTTATAAACAGGGCAGTGATTTGCCAATAACAATCTTCAAACAGAAAAGAGGGAAGAGAGTATATTTTGTAGAAACTGTGACATTCATAAGAAAATATACTAAAAAGTTACATGTCAACAGCTTCATATAATGGAGGGCTACCATCTTTGAATCATCCCATTTCTCAGGAAATTTATTCTTGAGGCTGATTTTCAGAATAGTAGATAGGTTACTCGCCCATCCAGCGTTTATCTAGCGTTTATTGAGCAGAAGACACAGATATGATGTTTCACTAGATGCTCCATTTTTTTACTTGGGATATCGGCAGGAAAGATTAAAAACCACCTTAATTATGGTGAACCTAAGGAGAAGATAAGAAGACATGATTTAATCAGCTGAGAAATCCTAACAAAATTCTATCCAAATAATAGTTCTAATTTCTTTTTTAGTATGTGCTTGTTTATATTTTGCAAAAACAGAAATAAACAATAACACTTGTAGAGATACAGGACTTGCTAAATGATGGAGGTTTATGTAATAAATTACTTTTTCCCTTTTTAGAGTTGAATTAATCATTAAATGTTTCTTACGTGGAATAAAACAGTATACTAAATCCCCAAAAATCTTTTGCAGCAGTTGCTGTGTTTAGCATTTAAGGTTTGTAATATCTGAAGTGTTATGTTTCACATATTTTTTTGTGGCTCTGAAAACAAATACTACAGTTGGAAGACCATGTGGGTGGATAAGATGGCAATACGGAGCCACTGACAGTTCAGCTCCATTGGTTTTAACGGGAGCACACTAAAAGGCAGTTATTTTTGTGTCGTTTTACAGGTCCCCCTACTTTCAATTTCAGATCACCAGCACCCTTCTTTGATCACCCCACTTTGTCTTTCACTTGAAAGACCTGATCAGAGAAATACTCATGCCATGTTCCCTTTTCTAGGCAAAACTGGAACATATTAAAAACCTTATGTTGATTCAGAGGAAAATTGCTGATATAATGGCAGAGATCTGGCAGCTTCCCAGTGGCTTCCTACACCTTGTTTCTTGCCGTCTCCCATGTGGAGTAGAGAGAAGTGACTGCTCTGTCATGGCAATATGTGTGTGAAGACCAGATACACATCAGGCACTTGAATGTTGGCAGGCCTCTACATGGTGAGAGTTCTACCTAAATGCTTGTCAGGTTGGATTTAAATCTGTTTTCAGTTTCATCTGTTGATGCTACTCACACAGTTCTGTATAAAACTTGAGTTAATGCTGTTAACAAAACAATGAAATTATGAAGTAGAGGGACCAAGAAAACCTACACTATTAATCAATTTGAGAAAGGAATTTCCGTGACAGCTGATAAGTATTCTTTGCTTTTGTCATGGTTGCGTTATTCACGTGAGAATAAATCTGCTTTTGCCCTTCAAAGGGGTTAGTTTTTTTTTTTTTTTAAAGGTGTGGTATTAGAAGCCCTGGAGACATGCATAGTATGGCCTCGTGCTTTCCCAACCACTTTGTGTCAGGGGCGCTTAACTGTGGTTGAGGTTTTGTAATTAGAGGAAATTTTACATAAATGTATTTTGAGTTTTTGGCTTCTTTTGTCTACAGAGACCACATAATGAACTTTGTGCTATTTGTGATATGCTGCTTTGGTGGTCGTCTTACTCGAATATTTGTCCACTAGGGAAGTGCTTACTACCCTGAAATGCATTTCACGGAAACAGCTAAAAACCCATAAAAATACTTTCCTTTAGCCAAAATAGACCCAAAGAGCAGCAGCCTAGTGATTCCTATTGCTCTTCCTAACTCCTGAATCACACACTTTTTCTCTTGCAACCTAAACTGGCTGTAGGTTACAGTAGCTGACCAACTTCCATATCTTTGCTGAACAAAACTTTTACTTCATAGTACTGTACAATTTTTATAGGCCAATTTAAAAGAATCCTGGTTTAGGGATTCTTTTCCACCATTCTTACAAAGTCATCTTTTGAATATTAGCTATACCAGGTAATTGTTATCCAATATTTCTTTTTCATTTGTGAGATCATTATTGACTTATTGTTGAGGTAGGCAAAGATAACATTACAATCTGAAGTATGAATACATTGCTTGATATACAGCAAAGTCCAGCCATCCTTGTCAAGAAATCAGCATTAAGGTTGTATACTTATTTATGGCCATGTATTGTTCATAAGGGTGTAGTGTTTAGAAATTCTGCTGTTTTCTTAAAGTCTGATTTGTTTACTCAATATTTGATGGAGAGTCAATGCATTTTTTTTTTTTGCTTTTGTTTGTTACTCCTTTTTTCTTAGCTAATATCAGCATGTATAAATACATCTACGATACTCGGAGGAGTAGTGACTTCCGTTACAAGGGAGATCTGGAAAAGGATGACATATTTAATGTAGAAAAATGAGAAGTGAGAGGGGAATGTGCTTATTTTCTCTAAATGTGTGAAGACACAAGTGCCAGAGCAGGAAGAAAACTATTAAAGCACAGTGCTGGCAGATAAATAAATGGAGAAATTGAGCATGAATGCATTTAGGTGGAATATTTTAAAAAGAAATTCTATGTTCTAGCTAGCAAAGAGCTAAATTTCTGGAAAAAAGGAGAAATCTAATAATTCTTAACACAGTGCTTGACAACTTCTGATAATTATGACTGTGGTTGCTCGGCAGCAAAAAGCTGGACCCACTGACCTCTGTGTTCTCAGGTATATTTCTGTTGTCTACTTGCCTCTCTTCCTCTAACCTCTGGCATCTCAATATGCAAAATCTTGTCCTCTGCCTCTAGCTGTCTGTCTACTTTTCTGAGTACAACTCCAAAAGGAAGGCTACAAACATGAGTAAAAACAGCTGTTTTGCTGAGTGCTCTCATTGAAAATATCAGAACAGTTGGGACCAACTTAAAACTGTATCTGTTGATGATTTTAAAAGTTCAGGAGAAGTTCTTGGTAGACAAACTGTAGACAAATATAAATATATACAAATAAGAAATTTTTTTCTTTACTTCTACTTGCAGAGGTTAATAAGCAAACTAAAGGAATCCTCAGAGAACCCGTTGTTACACAGGGCTGAATTATTTTACAAATGTTGAAATTCAAATTTCATCTGTTAATAGTTCACTTCAGAATGCACTTGAAAAGGCCTGGGATGGGGTGAACTTTTACAGCTAATTTTGTTCTTCATTGATAACGCTTTTGAGGGTTACTGAATTGTTGGAATTTTCAAAGAGGAAAAGGACATTTTAAAATGTCAACACTGTTTATTGTGGCTATCTTCCTTGGTATTGCCCTTCGAATATTGTAGGCTTTGTAGGAGAGCAGGATTTGATACAGTCAAGATTTCATGTTCTACCTTGCTTATGCTTACCATACTTCAGCTAATCTGAAATCTGCTGAAAAGGTTCTTGAATTCAGCAGTACTCAAGAATTTGGGAAGGCAGAAGCAAAGATAGACCTACCAGATGTCATACATCAAACAAAGGTCTTTCCATAGTAGTCTCTTTGAGACTGAAAGAGAAGAAAACCCACTGTTTAGGTTCCTTAAATACTGGAGGGTGCAGGACTGGCTGCTTGGTGCAGAGAAAGGAGGTGGCCTACGTTTGTGCTCACAACACGAACGAGTGATGCTCCATTCAGCCACAGATGTGTATGCTTTACAATTTTCTCCCTTTCATTAGGTTCGGTAGTTCTGTAATTGTCCTTTCTTTTATGATGACTTTTGTGCTGGTGAAAGCTGTCAGTCAACAACCCTGAAGGCTATGATCCTTCCTCTATCTGCAGGTCAGGTACAGAGTGTGCAAATGCAATGCAAGGGCTTTGAAACTGTCAGCGCACCTCAAGCCTGACCCATTGAAACCTTGTTTATAAACTGAAGAAGCTCCACCTCCACAACCAATTTACTGCAGAGTTTATAGGCATTTTGAGAGGGAGTATTCTTCATCCCTCTGGTTTTCTGTGTAAGCAGCACTGCAATCACCAGATGGTTAGAGTAGCTTTTTCCATATAAATGAGGAAACCAAGAGGTAAACAGTTGATTGATAGCCTAGAGCTCTTCAGTGTGTTGATTATATCCTTCTAATACTACTGGACTGTGTTAGACAATTTGCACTGTTCTTTTGAGGGTTGAATTTGAACCAAGTTTCACTTTTGGGCTTTCACTGAATCTGACTTTGTTGTGGACTTTATTTATTGGTTTAAACAACACACACACGTATACACGTCCTTGCCCCTAGCAAATTTGTGCTATGCACAACCATTCAAAATTTTGAAACTGATTCAAATTAAAAACACATCTCTTGTTTGTATACAATATTTATATATCTGTTGGTTTGCATTTGGTATTTGAATTTGTAGCTTACATTATCTCAGCTCAAACAGGAAAATCACAGTTTCTGGCACTGTATTTGTTGCCAGATATTTACAGATACCAAAAGATCACTGGTAAAGTGCTGTTATAATATAACTCATAGTGGCTGGCTGCTGCATTTCAATTAACTTTTTAGTTAATTTGATTCTTCACCAAGTTAACAAGATTAATGATTACAAAGCCAGTCATGGCCCAGTCTACAAAGAACAACTATGCTAGGAGATGTTTTAGCCAGCTTTTTTTTAGCCTTTGCTGAAAGAGCTGTGTTTGGACTTAAATTCTTTATATAAATTCTGGCATAATTTATTAAGTCACTGTGACTTTAAGATGTTCAGATTAAAAAAAAAGTGAAAATATCAAGTTTATGGTTCTAATCCTGGAATGTAGTTTTAGTCCTTGAAAACAGTTTATACATGGAATAGTGCTTTCTTTCCTGACTTAATTCTGTAGAGAGAGGGAAAGGCCTTGCAGATTAATAATCGTAAAACCACAACATTCAATTCCTTTATAAAAAAGAACAACAGTACAGCATAAATAGCCTATAGAGCAAAAAAATCTAATAGGCCATACAATATTTCTAGGGAAAAAGAATAAGTTTCTAAAGGAAAAGTATTTTCAGTGGAATTCGTGTTAACCCGAAGAAAAACTGCAATAAGCAATTAAAAAAGCAACACTAAGTTTTAATTAGAAACTGTTAAATTAGAATCTGCAGAGGAAGTCCTTCTAGAATGGGGTCAGAATATTGGAAGGGTTACCGTGTGTGTCTCTGTGTTGGTGCAGAGGATAAAAGCGCAAACACAGATGCAGTTCCCAGGGGGATAGAGGGGCTTTGTGGCCCCACGGAGCAGGGCACGCTGCGCCGAGGGGGACCAGTGGACGGATGAAAATCTTCACTGGAAAACTTCTCAGGGTGCTGGGGACTTTTTGCAGTGCTCTGTGTTGTTCACTCTGCTGGTGTCCTGCTCCAGCACCGAGATCTCACTGAGACCTCTCCTAATTAAGAATTTCCCCAAAACCAGAAAACTTGTCTTCGATGGTAGGTGGTTGTTTTGGTTTGCTTGCTTAGCTGTTGTTTTATTCTCTGCACCACATCAAAGTTAGCCTGAATTTCTGTGTTCACTATTAAAGGACATGATACAATGTCCATTTCTCAAAGGGGAAATCGCTGCTCTGAGTTTTTGAGTTGGTGGTGCACTGCCCCCTAAACACAGCCTTCTGCAAAAAGCAGTCCAGGTACTCAGGTTACTTGGTTGTATGTGGTTTTGCTAGAATCAAGGATAGGATATACTGAAGAACATAATAGGTAATGCACTCAGCAGTACATAGTTACTGTATTGCCTCTGTGATCAATCTGCAACATTTTGCATTTAAAATACTACCTAAAGATAATAAGGTAGCTAAACATCATTGTTCTTTGCATTTTCAAGTAGGGCAGTTGAGGTGCTGTTGAGGTGCTGTGATGCTGAGGTACGTGGTAAGAGTTTACACAGGGAGTTAATATCATATTTGGATGCTAATACCCTCGTATAAAATGACCACACACATTCATGTCCTTTAAAAATATGCATAATTTTTGTTTGTTTGTTTGTATGTCCATCTAAGAGTAAGTTAAAAATCAAGCACAAAATCTTAGGTAGCTTGCTCAGATACCTCCATCTCTTACAGGAAAAATAGTGGGCAGTATTTTTGTTAAATACGTATATAACTTTTAAAGAGATAGCCTTTTTAAAAGTTTCATTTACAACTACAGTTAATTAACACAGCCTATGGGAGGAAAACCAGTTGGTTTAGGACTTTTCCATAAATGAAAAAAAAAAAAAGCCCGCAGTTTTAAGGTTAAGTAGTTTGATTGTCTAAAGATTGATGGCTATGTGCATATTTTACCATACATTTTGAATGAAGGTATCTCTATCATCTTTTACCCAATCCATGTGTCCATTTCAGAGGTAAGACAGATTATTGCTAAAGCTATTTTTTCATCTCTCTAGTTTAAATTTTAGGAATTATTCTAGCATAGTAAAGAAGTATGAGAGTATCTCATACCCACTCTGGCTATTAAAAAAAAGTCTCATCTTAAGTGTGACATATTAAAATAAGTTTTTACAGATAGAGTACATACGATGCACAGTATAGCAAGTCTGTGGGAACAGCTACTTACTGTGTCATCTGGTCTTTCTGTAACACTATTTTCTTATAAACCTCTTAAACTGTCATAAAATAGGAGAATATTAATTGTATTTCTTGTATTAGTTATAATCCATCTTCAACTGTCTTTGCGGAATAATTAAATAGAAATATTAGTCCTTGTGGCTACAGTCAAATACATCTTCAGTCTGGTTGCACTCAGTTTTGAACAGTGGTACTTACCAGATTGGTTTACCAGCTAATGCTTGTAACATCTGTCACATGACAAATATCGGTACAATATTAATCTATTCCTACTAATTATAAAACTATGTCTGGCTAATTGTAATGTAAACTAAGATTCTGATGACTTAATTTGTCAAGGACACATTTTTTAAGCAGAATTTGCCAGTGAAATCTGTAACTTTTAACAGATACACTTGTAGGAAGTCCTTCCAGTCTCTAAAAACAAAAGAAATTTTTATGTTGGCACTACCATAGTAATTTCTATTTATTTGTATCTCTAGATAAGATGGGGAGAAATTGTAGGAAAGAAGTATGTATGTAGCACCAGCTTGCTGCTTTTTAAGAGTTTGCAGCAGAAGCTTAATTTAGTTGCCTAAATCTAGCCTCCAGCTGCCTTTGTAGACGGGCATGAGTCTCCCATAGATCCTGTTATATCTGCCAGACTCCTGACAATGTCTCACATAATCCTGGAGTATGTCAAATAGCATTAGACGTTTATATTTAAGCAACAGATTGAGCCCTGTATGTTTAAATACCAAGAGTATACGTCACTTAAGCTTCACTGAGGGACATTAAGAAGCCCTGTGGAAAAGTAAAATATTTCTGAGCTGGGATCAGAACAAATTCAGTAGGTTTGTCCAATATGGATCAGGATTTAACTGAAGGCCTTCAAAGGGGAACCTAGTATGAGTTCAGTAGATGGAATTAATTTTGTCTAAACTCAGATCTAATCCAGTATTCATTTGGAATAAGGATAGATCTGCTTTTATGTATCCCTAGTAATGTTTCCTAGTGATTCTACATTTGAAAAAAAAAAAAAAAAAAAGGAATACACCTCCTCCAAAGGACAGGGATATTATTTCTGGTTTCTTTGCTATTTAGAAGTTTGGCTAATTCTACTCTGTCTGTCTCAAAGCGCCCTATGGTTTTTAAATGGATAAGGTATTTACATCTACCTACTATTCTAAAGGGCTGACAGTGTTCATCTGTGCTGTTAAGCCACTGCTGTGTTCTGTCTCAGAGTTGGCTGCAGTTCAGTAGTAAATGGAATGATTCTATTATTATAGAGTTGTGAAGTGCTTTGAGGTCTGTCAGGATGTAAAATATTTGTGAGTGCTTGCCAGATAGGTAAATATCTCAACCATTTTACCCTCTAAAAAAAAGAGAAAAAACTTAAAATATATGTTGGCATTTTCATTAGCATTATTACTTCTTTTTAGGTCTTTACAGGAAACAGAAATCTTGAGGAAGAAGTGGTACACTGAGAATTATCTTGCTACTTTTTTTAGGAATACACAGTAGGTGTTTGAATAGCAAGGAAATATATTCACTTGGATTTTGGGGTGTTTTGGCTCCTAGTTTTGTTTCTTTTTTAAGGTTTAGGCAGATGAGGAATTAAAGCGGCATTTTATGACTTTGCATAGGAACTTCAGGAAATTTGGTATTTCGGTGGTCATTTTCCACTGTTTTGTGGGAAGGAAATTCAGCACTTTTCATGAAACTACAAAGCAGAAAAAATAAAGTCTTTCATCTGACATGTTTTAGTGACCTCAGTAGTGATATCATACAGTAGCATCCAAGAATAATTTAGGTTCGAAGTGGCCTCTGGAGGTCGTCCTGTCTGGCTGCCCGCTTGAAGCAGGACCAGCTTAGTTAGATGAAGCTGCTCATGAGTCTTGTTCAGTTAAATTCTGAACTCCTCTAAAGACGGAAATTCCTCAGCCTCTCTGAGCACCTCTTCCAGTGTTTGATCACTGTCATTGAGAAATGGTTTTTTCCTTGTATCTAATTTGAATTTCCCTTGCAGCAGCTTGTGCCTGTTGCCTCTCACCCTGGCACCGTGTACCTCCAAGATAATTCCGGACCTGTCTTCTCTACCCTCTCACTAAGTAGTTGATGATGGCAATAAGATCCTACATTAGATTTCTTTTTTTTTGGATTGAACAAATCCAGTTCTCTCAGCATCTTCTAGTACATTGGGTGCTGCAGCCCCCCAGTGATCTTGGTGACCCTTTGCTGGATTTACTGGAATAGTGACTCATTCTGGCATGCCAATGGCTTTGTTATATTAGGAATCCTAAAATACAGTATTGAAGATGTGGTCTCAAAAATATTGAATGGAGGGAAGTAATTACTTCTGTTAACTTGCTGACCGCAAGCACTATTATTGTACATAGCCCAGTCATCTTTATCACAAGGACATACCATTTCTTTCTGTCCAGATAGTGTCTAGCCTGCCCTGTTGCACAGGTTATTTCATACTAAATGCAAGGACTTTGCATTTCCTTTTATTAAGCTTCATTTATGCTGTGCATGAATGCCTGCAGCATGGGAATCACAGGAGAAATGAGAAGTCGATGTGCACCTGCAGAGCCATGATCTCATTGGAATCACAAAGTGGTGATAGGGTAGGTTACATAATTAGTGTGCTGCTTGGGATGGATACACGCTCTTTAGACAGGATCACGAAGGTAAGGAAGAGGAGATGTGCTTTGTCCAATGAGGAGCCTGGAGCTGTGTTTCAGAATAGATGACGGGCCATTTGGGAACTTAAGAGTGAGGTCTGGATCAGAATGTGTGACATTTTGGTAGGCATCTTCTATAGACAATCTGATCAAGAAGAAAAAGTAGATGAAGCCCAGATGTTCTGTTTCCACTGCTGTAACCACTTCCACAGGGCATTTGCCTCCATCCATGAGTCAATATGAAGTACTGGACATTTTTCTCATTCAGCAATATCCAAAGCCTGCTGGATGGCTTTCACCTCTGCAAACTGACTCGATTCACCTTCTCCTTCAGCAGCTTCTGCGACTTGTTGTATAGGACTCCATCAGCAGCTTCCCATCTCCGATGCTTTCCCACAAGACAACAGGACCCATCAGTGAACAGGGCATATTGCTTTTCATTTTCTGGCAGTTTATTATACAGTGGGGCCTCTTCAGCACGCGTCACCTCCTCCTCTGGGGACATTCCAAAATCTTTGCCTTCTGGCCAGTTCGTGATCACTTCCAAAATTCCTGGGCGACTGGGGTTTCCTACTCGGGCCCGCTGTGTGATCAGTGCGACCCACTTACTCCATGTAGCATCGGTTGCATGATGTATAGAGGGGACCTTCCCTTTGAACATCCAGCCCAGCACCGGCAGTCGGGGTACCAGGAGGAGCTGTGCTTCAGTACCAACCACTTCTGAAGCAGCTCGAACCCCTTCATAAGCTGCCAATATCTCTTTCTCAGTTGGAGTATAGCGGGCCTCGGATCCTCTGTATCCCCGACTCCAAAAYCCCAGGGGTCGACCTCGAGTCTCCCCTGGTGCTTTCTGCCAGAGGCTCCAGGTAGGGCCATTCTCCCCAGCTGCGGTGTAGAGCACGTTCTTTACATCTTGTCCTGCCCGGACTGCCCCAAGGGCTACTGCCTGAACTATCTCCCGTTTAATTTGTTAAAAGGCTTGTTGTTGCTCAGGGCCCCATTTGAAATGGTTCTTCTTCCTGGTCACTTGATAGAGAGGGCTTACAATCAGGCTGTAATCTGGAATATGCATTCTCCAAAAGCCCACCACGCCTAAGAAGGCTTGTGTTTCCTTTTTGTTGGTCGGTGGATAACATGACTGTTATCTTTTTGATCACATCCATTGGGATCTGACGACATCCATCTTGCCATTTTATTCCTAAAAACTGGATCTCCTGTGCAGGCCCTTTGACCTTACTTTGTTTT
>JASVER010000177.1:731765-767628 GCA_030449065.1 Oceanodroma leucorhoa
TCAGCCTCCAATACAGTCAGCTCTTGGGATCCCCCTGTCACTCCAGAAATACAAATGGGTTCTGCCCCTTCATAACTTGATGGCATCAGGGTACACTGTGCGCCGGTGTCTACAAGAGCCTTGTACTCCTGTGGGTCTGATGTGCCAGGCYATCGAAMCCACACAGTCCAGTAAACCCGGTTGTCCCTTTCCTCCACCTGGCCGGAGGCAGGGCCCCTCTGGTTCTGGTCATAGTATTTATTACTCATTTCCTGTAAATATGAATCAAAAGTCCCTTTATTAAGATTGGAAGTCAAATCAGCCCTTTTACTGTATCTGGGGAACTGCCCCCTGGAAACCGGAGCAGCAGTTTTCCTGGAAGAACCTCCTTTTGTGATTGTTTTTCCCTGCAACTCACGTACCCGTGCATCTAGGGCCGAGGTAGATTTTCCATCCCACTTCCTCATGTCCTCTACATGGTCACGCAGGTAAAACCAGAGGGTGCCCTGGGGTGTGTATCCACAATATCGTTGCTCTTGAGGAGAGGGACGCTGACTCCTAATGGCTGAGATACTGGTCAGTGCTGGTGGGAAGTAGGACATATCCTCTTTGAATCGCTGGAACTGCCAGGACAGTTTCTCAGCTAGCATGTCTGGCAGTTTCTCCACAGATGAGATGCAGGTCCATAGGGAGGAAGAGGGACTTTCTTTGTATTGCTGGAGTTGACCAGCAAATTCATCCACCATTTGTTCCTCTACATCCTTCCAGGTCATTACTGCCATTGAGTTGGCATGCGACGCTGGTGCGCTCCGTACAAACTTCCGCCACATGGGTCACATGCACTTGACTTCATCTGGATCTTTGGAAAACTGCTCGTTGTTCAGGTCACCATAGATCACTTCCAGCACAGCTAATTCCCTCAGGTACTGGATACCTTTCTCCACGGTGGTCCATCTTTCCTGGGTGACATACAACATCTTCCTGGAAGGGATACCTTTCCTTCACACGTGACAGGAGTCACCTCCAGAGGCTGAGGGTTTGTGCCCCTTGTCCAATCGCCTTGTCAATGCCCCCTTCCCTAGAAAGGGATCCCAGCTGCTTGGCTTCCCTGCCCTTTAATTCCAGGCCACTGGCCCCATTATCCCAGCATTGGAGCAGCCAGGCAACAATGTGCTCGCCTGGATAATGGCTGAAATCTGTTTGCATATCTCGCAGCTCACTCAGGGATAGGGATCGGGTGGTTACCATCTCATTTATGGGTTCTGCTTCTTCCTCCTCCTGTTGTCGTGATGGCCCTGGTTAATCTTCACCCCTTACGAAACAAGCTGATTTTCCTGTGTATTTCTTCTTACGTATAGGGGCGACTGATACCAGCACGGGTTGGTCCTCTGGTTCAGCCGCAGGGTGACCAGCTACTATTAAACCAATATAATGAATGCTTATAACAAATTTGCCTTAACACGCTTTGGTCAGATCTGTCGTTATCTCAACCCTTCGAGCCCCACGTTGGGCACCAAAAAGGACTGTTGTGGTTTAACCCAGCAGGCAGCCAAACACCACATAGCCACTCACTCACTCCCCCCTTGCCCAGTGGGATGGGGGAGAGAATCAAAAAAAAAAAAGTAAWATTCATGGATTGAGATAAAGACAGTTTAATAGAACAGAAAAGGAAGGGAAAATAATAATAATGATGATGATGATGATGATAGAATATACAAAATGAGCGATGCACAATGCAGTTGCTCACCACCTGCTGACCAATGCCCAGCCAGTCCCCTAGCAGCCATCGCTGCTCCCTGGCCAACTCCCCCTAGTTTATAGACTGAGCATGACATCATATGGTATGGAATACCCCGTTGGCCAGGTGGGTCAGCTGTCCTGGCTGTGCTCCCTCCCAGCTTCTTGTGCACCTGGCAGAGCATGGGAAGCTGAACAGTCCTTGACCAGTGTAAGCACTACTTAGCAACACCTAAAACATCAGTGTGTTATCAATGTTATTCTCATACTAAATCCAAAGCACAGCACTATACCAGCTACTAGGAAGAAAAGTAACTCTATCCCAGATGAAACCAGGACATGTGGACTTGACTGGAAAGACACCATTAAAGTCCAGTTCTCTGGTGAGCATCGAGGACAACTCTTGATACAGGCAATAACGAACCTGACCAGGGAGGACATTCTAGTAGACCTGCTAGTGCTGAATAAGGAAGAAGTAGTCAGACTTATGAAGTCTGATGGGAGCAGTAACCTTGAAATTGTGGGTGTTAAGTTATGATAACTTTCAACACGCTTGAATTGTGTGACAGTTAGATGTGGTTGCACACTGAGAAAATGGATGTTAAAATGTTGTAGGTTACTGCTACGACTTTGCATTGGGTGTTCGGTGATATTGTAGGTCAGTGTTGGAGATCTGTGTAGGTAGTGTGTGTTCTGCCAGGATCTTGATTACCACTAACAATTTTTTTGTTTACTAAAAGATATAAAAATACAGGATAAATGAGAACAGAGGTATTTTAGGAAGGCTAGCCCCAAATAACTAACCTTGAAATGTTCTTACAAACTGCTTTTGGAAACCCCCTGAGGTATTCAGAGGGAAAAAGGAAAAAAACCACAAAAACTCCCACCCAAACCATTAAGGGAATATTCCAGGCCAAAAAATCCTGTACTTGCTGCAAGATGGATGATCAAGATGAGCCTATTACATTTTGTTAATTCTTCATGAACAAACAGAGGACAGAATTGCCAGGATTTTAAATTTCTTCTCCAGACAAGCCAATAGTGGAGAGACAGCATAACAACTAGAAACAAATTACAGAGGCAGTGGTTCAAAGAATAGCATGTAAAAGATTTCTTTTTGGGCAGTAGCAGTGAGAAGGTATTTTCATTCCTTGGACTCTTACTTTATACTGAATATTGGCAATTTTGAAATAAAACCTACTTCTTTACTCAATGATCTGAAAAACAATTGGCTAGGCAAAAGTGGACTGATAAAATATTGTAGCATTGACTTTGCAATGCCAGAGTAGTGGAAAAGGATCACAGATTGTTTTCCATTGTAATGAAATGAAGGGCAAAGATGAATCACCAGATGATAAATGGATTAGTGTTGCTTCTAATGATGTACATTATATTCAGCTCTATGTGGTTTGCAAATTTTATGGTATTTGGCTTTCAAACAATGATTTCATTCATGTGAAGAATCTACTATGAGCCCATGTAACATATTTCTTTTGATGTTCAGATCCTAGCATAGGGAATTTTTGTAAGCTGCCAAAGTAAGACTTGCATTAAGGTGCACAGGGTTTTAAGTACCTTCTGTCATGTAATTGTAGGAAAAAAAACTCTTATTTCAGGGCTTGTGGTTTCTTCTGGAAGTGCTCTGATGAGGAAGTGTTTGGAGAACAGTGAGACTAAAGAAAAAGCAAAACAATAAAGATGCTCAGTGGTAACAAAAGTTTGGCTTCTGACACTGAAAGTGCCTAGTCCTTTTCACTGTTGCTGGCATTCATGAAAAAAACAGAAAAAATATAAAATAAAAACAAAAGTAGAATGGCACTGGGAGTTCATGGTATCCATGAATTTTCAGTCATTTTCCACAATATTTGGTATGTAACATATTGGAAAAGAAGTAAACAGGCTTCTCTACAGCCTAGAAATTATGATTCATGGTAGTGGCAAGGCTAAGTTGTATTACAGGCTAAAAAGAGAGACAGCACCAGGTGTGTTTGAATAAATAGATTCCAGGTGGTATAATCTCCAAATATTGGATGCAACACGGAAGACAAATTTTTCACAAACTGCATCCCAGTATACAAGATAATCTAAGAGATGAAACATTTGCACCAAGGTTACAAATACTGTAATATAAGTGAAATGTCAAGTACATTTCGAGCTGTTATTTCGGTTAGCAAAAGCCATTTCAAAATCTCTTGACAAACATAAAGGAAAACATGTGTGCATGAAATTCAAACAGGTCCCCTCTTCCCCGATTCCATTTTTAAACCCTGAGAACTGCTGATTATGAATGGATTTGAATAGCACATAGTGTGGGTCACAGATCAGCCAGAACCCTGAGATTAATGCAAGAAAACAGAGATATTGCTAGCTATAAAGCCCGCAGGCGTCTTCACTGATTTGTGATTACATATGCACATTTTTGATTACAAAATGCACATATCAGCACTCAATATGCATTTTTATTGATTCCCCCCCCCCCGATCTCCTAGGTACACAGTGTCTTTTCAAAGCGACAACTTGCAGCATGAATGGTTTTGAATGTCTGAAAAATCTTTTTTTCTGTAAATTTGGACTTAGATTCTGTTCTAAATTGTCAGTAACCCTACTGAGTGGAAACTAGTGTGGGATCATATTCCATTCTTTCATTCTTCTTGCTAAGCCATATGGACTTTGGATTCCCTATAGCTCTGAAAAGTGTCTTTCTGTCACCACTCTGGTTTTGCTCGTGGAAATCTATTTTGCACTTATTTCAGTAAATCCCACAACAATGTGTTGAGATCTTTTTTTGTGGTTCTTCAGTGCAAAGCATCACAAGAAACTTGGTCACAGTCATTCTACCAGTCTCTCATCATTCCTGGTAGTAGCAACGGGTGCAATGCATCAGAGAGACAACAGCACACGGGATTTCTCCTGCTGTTATATGTAAATGTTGCAGAAGTACAGATGCAAATTACTATTGTGATCTTAGGAACCATAAAGTAGAGAAAAACTTTTCCCCTACTCTCCTACAGATGAGTTTAATTAATTTATTTTGGGTCAAGTTTACTGGTGGCAAAAAAGTTATCTGTTGTGTTGGCACCACTGCAAAAACATATTTAAGAAAGAAACAGGTAGCTGTGGGGGTGGAATCACCTCTCTGGAGAGACGTGCTTGGAAGGAGGCACCACGCTGGGCAGGAACAGCTCTGAAGGGCTGCGGCCCGTGGGTGACCCACGCTGCGGCACGGACGCTAAGAAACAGAGCTGCAGGAAAACCTGAAGAAGCAAAGAGCACCTGAGAAAAGGGGCGAGGAGCAAAGTGTGGCAGAGGAAACCAGGAGGAAGCAAAGAGCATTTGGGAGAAACCATTGCACACATGTCCTCGACATCCTGTGCTGCTTATCACCTCCCTGTGGAACTGAGGTGGATTTAGTAACCTGCAGTGAAAACAAGGCAAGGTTAGGCTAGGAAGTGGGGAGGAGATGTCTTTGAGTTAAGCTGAACCTAGGGAAGGGGGGGAGGAAGGGTGTTTGCCTAAGTGCTTGATTGATTGTGGGGTTTTTCCCTCATCCCTAACTTGGTGATCAAAAGTTGGTGTTAATTAGCAGTAAATTAAATCAAGTAAAAATTCCCCAAGTTGAGACTGTTGTTTGTCACATATACACATAATGGTGAAAACGTAGATTGCATACGTAGCACTAAAAAAATCAACAGTGACTGAAAGCCTGTACAGCTTAATTTCTAAAACTACGTCTATTAGTCACCAGTTGTCTTAGAACATCTTGTCAGCCTGGGAAAGTAAATATTTGCAAACAGCCACATTTATAATAAAGTGTTAGATTGTTTCCACTACTTACCTCGTACAGGGATAAATACTCTCTCACGTAATAGGCTTTTCTTGCGAAGGATCACCAGAAGGTAGTGTTTACACTACTCCGTTGTGATTTAATTTAGTCCTTAGCATTTGTTTCATTTGAAAATAATTAGAAATTATGAAAAACATTTCCAAAAGCATATAGAAATGTTTTTGCTACACTTTCATTCTCAGTATGCATTTAAATAAAACACATTTCCCCCATATACACCCACATACAGAAACTATAGGAACACCCTTATGAGTTCTCATCCCCTGCACTGCAAACATCTCTTCATCCTTAACTTTTATATGGAGGTAGGACCACTGGTTTTAATAGTGCCACTCAAATGCATAGTAATGTATATATGTATTTTGAGGCTTGTGGCACTAAGCTTTTTTTCTTTGTTGAGTTGAGTGATCATAGATCACTTACTTAAGTAAATCCATTTCCTGTAGGGTTTTGAGGAGAGTAATTTGTTGCTATGTCTCCAAATGTCAAAGGAAAGATACATCCCCCCCCACCCCCACCCCCGCCCACCATTCTGCAAACAAGTTGGAAGATTCACATTCTGCCTTCAATGTGATTTAAGATCTGTAAGATCAGCCACCAGGAATGATAAAAATTGGTGGTGACATTTTCCAGGTAAGCATATTCTATAGCAATGTCTTGTGATGGAGTTATGGAATCCAAACATCATTGTATCCATCTCAAAAAAGACAACATCTTAAGAAGGTAAAGAGGAGAACATATGTAGAATCAGGCAGTTTAGTCACCAATGTAAAATATTATTATGCCTTCCCTTTGTGTATTCTATGGTAGTGTTAATTTTCCTTACAGGTAGCTTGACTGATTAAAAATACTAAAATAGGCAATTCTTTCCTCTCCCTTAGCCTAATTTCTATGGCTTTTAACCAAAATTATAAGAAATATCCCATATATCAAACCTTGTCTTTTCTATGAAAAATCCATACAACAGGATTTTCCTGTGTTGCCTTTAAATTTTCATTTCCTCTATGTAATTGTACACAAACTATCACTTCATCTCATGTTTTCTTCATGCTTTTAGTAGAGGACATGGAATATGATGTTGAAGCAGTGGAATTCTTACTGCCTCCTGTGCTGTCGCTACCATTTTTATTACCAACTTCTTCTTTGACAACTTAGTAGCAATCATCTGTATGATGCTAGGAGTGACAGAAGGAAGCATCTAGTGAGCAAAGGTCGACAGAAAACCTTGTGTTGTGTGGAGGGACTGGAAAGTGGAAAGTGTCCAACAGTAAAAAATTGTGAATCTGGTATTCCTTTCACTAAACATCATCTCCACTGTTCTTTACAGTCTCCTCTAATCAGTACTGTTTCTTCTAATGTTCACATTGGAGTTCTAAGCCACTAGAGAAGCCTGAAAAAATAGGGTCAGGGATGAAGAAAAAGCATGCAATATATATTGGAAAAGGTGTAAAATATAGGTCATGAGATTTCAAGATGAAATCTAGGAAATGCTGTACAAGGAGAAGTCTGGCCAACCTGCCAAGAGGCATGCTGAATGTTAATGCATTATAGAATATGACTGAGAGATGCAAGTTGCATTTTAAACATAGCAGATAGTGGAAAGAAAATCTAGAAATAGGCTACCTGTTTTTGTTAAAGGTCTTTATCTTATATGATGCTGTTATAATTGTTTAAAAAAATTCAATTTCTATCGTAGATCTTGCAATGTGTATGAAAGAACATTGTAAAGACAGTATTTCAATTATTTTTTCCCCTGGATTTGCAGACTTATCATCACTTGGTATTGATTATTTGTCTCCCTTCATTATACTCAGTTATTATAGTTCCCTCTGGGGCTCTTCTAATTTGTTATCTGAAAGTTAATTTTCTAACAAAGTTATAAATACAGAGCGTTAAGTTATTATTTTAGCCATAGGTTAACCACTTTGCAAAACATAGCAATAATATGAGTGTTTTCTTACTGTTTTCTTTTGAATGAAGTGGTATATATGTCATAAATTTATCAAGCTAAGTTGGCACTGCTTAGCTGCATCTCATAAGCCTTATACCGCTAGTAACTAGGGGGGACTTTCCTCAGAGATCATTTTTTAGAGAAGGGACCTGAGGTCTATTTGCACATTCACCCTGAAAGTCCTGCATGAGTGTGCATCTAGTACTCTTTACTTTGCTAAAGATTTCTTTTTCTTTTATGGTAAAAAAACCATTGCAGAATATCAGGTAAAAAAAAAAAACCTCTATCAGTGATTCTTTGGACATTACATATGTTGCAGATGTATGATTCTGGAGGGGTTCAGCAAATGGAAATGGGAAATGGGCAGCAGGTGTTTGAAAGTTGGCTGCTGTGTCATTTCCTACTGTTTAATCTGTTGGTTTTAGTGTCAAAAGGAATTACAAGATAAACCAATCACCTGAGTGACATTAAGAAAATCTGTTCTTTTTTTTGCTCTGCCTGACGGTTTAGCAGGTGAATTGTGGCAAACATTATTGCATCGACTGGAGTAAGCATTAGGGTCATTGGAGGGTCACGTTTTCCTTCTTTGACTGAATGTGCTATATTGCTTTCTGAACCCTCCAAATGGCCTAACACCTCCCTCACTTATCTCTTCCAATAAAGCATCTTTGACAGAAAATGCAATCTCAGCTTCTTTCTCAAAGGACACACTAGAGATGCAGCGGAGTACATGCCTGTCATTCTGTTGAATTACCCTGTTTGTGAAGAAGCTGATGATGTCCTTAAGTGGCTTCAATAATCTACCTCTCCTCACTCTCCCTGTGAAAACAATTTGGCATTATTCTGCTCTGGAAGAGAGCAGTAATAGCTAGAGCTGGAAACAGCTCTGAAGTGTTGGGTTTTAGTTGCATAAATCCTTTAGAAACAAAATGCATACTGATCTCTTCAGCTTTACTGAATCTGCAAAACTGGATGTGGAGACAGCAGCTCAAGCACATCTTGACTTTAGGACTTCATTTACATTTGAAGCAAATGTAAACGAAGAATAATATGAAGAAGACAGTGATGTGAGAGAATGATGATAAGAAAATTCAGGATAGGGCTTTACTTGATCTAGTTACTTCATTTTAGGTGATTTATAGTAGTATAATATAATATAGTATATAGTAGTATAGTATTTTTTTCTAATCTTCTTATCTCCACTTTACACAACAAATGAAAGATTAGGAAAAAGATAAACCAAGGTACCGAACTGCCACCAGAGCTTTAATGCATAGCACGTTAAAGCTAGCGGGCAAGTTCCAGAAATGGGAGTTGAAAAGTCAAGGCTTCCATTTTCAACTCTGCCATAAATCAAACTCATTTCACTGCTTCATCATATCTGGCCTTGGTCAAATCACTTAGCCTTCTATATTTCCTCCGTTTTTCCACTTATCTCACTGCTTAAGGATCTCAATTTTCATAGGTTAGCACAGACAATCACTGCCAGTGATAAATTCTGAGGCTACCAAAGCATGTGAGAAATTATGTATTTACAGTTTGTGTGTATTGACACAGTCCAATAGAAAATTAAAAGCTGACAAGTCAGCACAGATGTAATATATTTATGAAAATGTATCCTCATGAACTTGATATTCTCAATTGCCAAGGCATGTTGAGAAGCCCAAATAGGACATATCCTGCCTCAGAATTTAGATGCGGGAGAGTTTATGGAGAAACTGATATGGTTCCACTTCCTGGAGGCGGAAAAGATTTTAGAGTGAGAACAGGTTTTAAGCCATGAATTTCAAGCAAGAGTACAGCACTCTTGATGAGTACATCACCAGAAGATTTTGATTTTTGATCTCCATAAGCATTTGAAAAAGGTAATTTGCAGTAAAAACTCCCTTCTATCTGAGATGTATAAAATATACAATGTAGATGCCATGGATCTTTTGTTGAACTGTTGAGAATCCTCTAGTTATAAGCTGTCATCTTCAACCTCTTTACATTTGCTAAATCATATACTGAAATAAAAAATAGATCGCTATATTTCCTAATTCTCACTTTCCTTTGAAAAAAATGCATATGTTCAGTAAATGTTCAATGCTCATAATTTATTTTTTTTTTTAATGATGTGACCATAAAATGCTGAGAATCCTGGTTTTGATTACATTACAGTTCTTTTTCTCTATAATAATTTCTAATCTAATAAACTTTTCTAACGTTGCTGGCAATACCCTTTCAGATATCTCTCATCTTTTTGTGTCTTTGTAATAGTTTCTGATCTCCCTTTCATCAGAGTGAATGCCATCCTTAACAGTAGAATTTCGATACCTCTGTCCAATGTAGTATCTCATCTTTCTTGTATTTATCAAAAGCAAAGATTGTTAAGAAATGATAGTAGTTTTCACTGTCTCTTTTAGAGGTGTTATATGCTCCGTGGAGACTAGCTCAGAGATGGAAAAGAAATGTTCAAGGTTTTGCTGCTATTCTTCGAAAGTTTTCTTCTTAGAAGCAAGACAGCAGGAAGTTATGCAACTGGTGTTTCGAAATGCATTAAGGTGTAGCCAGTAATGGTGCCATGCTATATATATATAGATGTTATTATCCTCCAAAAATCAGTAAATAATACTATTCAAAGTTAAAATGAAAGACATGGATAAAAAATGGAGAGCCATGGAAAAGTGTGGTAAAAAAACAATGCATGGAAAAGGTAGTAAAATGTACTTTACTTGTTTTATGAAACTTGTCTATTTTCCAATGTATTTAGTTTCAAAGACAAAACAGTGAATAATTACAACATACAGAATCAACACCTTCTTGTTGTGTGTTAGAAATAGGTGGTTACTGAATCTTCATTTAACTGCAGTGAAAGAAAAACAACTGTTACTCCCCTGAGAATACCTTCATAGGAAACAGCCCGTCAACGTGAACATGACGGTACTGGACACAGACGCATGCACTTTTCATGGCAGCAAAAGAGGCCCTCTCTGCAATGCCTGACTTTCAGTTATGAACAACAGTGTGCTGGCGTGGATACTGAAAGGCATGGTCTGACATGCTACATTTGTCACTCTTGTTCTAATGTTTCTCTATGGTAGAGTGAGTGTTAAGGAAAGAGTGGTTTCTAAGTTGTCCTGGTTTCGTCTGGGATAGAGTTAAATTTCTTCCTAGTGCTGTGTTTTGGATTTAGTATGAGAAGAATGTTGATAACACACTGATGTTTTTAGTTGTTGCTAAGCAGTTTACTAGCCAAGGACTTTTCAGCTTCCCATGCTCTGCCAGGTGCACAAGAAGCTGGGAGGGGGCACAGCCAGGACAGTTGACCCAAACTGGCCATCGGGGTATTCCATACCATATGAGGCTCATATGCTCAGTGTATCAATAGGGGGCATGGTCCGGGAAGTGATCAAGTGACCAAGCGGTCGCAACTTGGTTATTGGTCAGCGGGTGGTGAGCAATTGCATTGTGCATCACTCATTTTGTATATTCTACCATTATYATTATTATTATTTTCCCTTCCTTTTCTGTTCTATTAAACTGTCTTTATCTCAGTCCACAAATTCTACTTTTTTTTTTTCAATTCTCTCCTCTATCCCCCTGGGGGGATGGGATGATTGAGCAAGAGGCTGTATGTTGTTTGGCTGCCTGCTGGGTTAAACCACAACATAAGTATAATGAAAATATCCTATGGTTAGATATTTTCATGGATTCTGTGAGAAAATTCGATAGTTTCCAATCAAATGTATCCCATAAATGAAGGTAACCCATTACTTTAAATCGTACATGTATCTGCTTAGAAAATACAAATAGTCATAAAAGAATCATACCAATACAGGACCTTTTGTGCTCTCTAGCTGGAACTGTTTCCTCTGTAGGAAGGTTTTAAGGTTGCTCAACACTGAACGTTAGTAATGATACAGTACTAGGCTTAAGGCCTATTTTTGGAAATAATAATAGGACAAAGAAAGCTTGTGGTTTGCCTGAAGGTTTTGCAAGTTAAACTATTTGCTACTCTTCTTTCTCTCCATGAACATGCTAAACGATAGAGTGTACACTAAGGAAAATAAATGCTACCTCCTTCATGGTCTCAATGGCTAATCTGGTAGAGATTAAAGATGGGCATAATTGTATTGGGTTTACATGGCAAGGTTTTGGTAGTGGGGGGGCTACAGGGGTGGCTTCTGTAAGAAGCTGCTAGAAGCTTCCCCTATGTCTGATAGAGCCACTAGCCAAAGCTGAGCCAATCAGTGATGGTGGTAGCACCTCTGTGGTAACATATTTAAGAAGGGGGAAAAACCCCAAACCTACTACAGAACAGCAGCCAGAGAGAGAGGAGTGAGAAGATCTGAGAGAAACAACTCTGCAGACACCAAGGTCAGTGAAGAAGGAGGGGAGGAGGTGCTCCAGGCACCGGAGCAGAGATTCCCCTGCAGCCCGTGGTGAAGACCATGGTGAGGCAGGCTGTGCCCCTGCAGCCCGTGGAGGTCCATGGTGGAGCAGACATCCACCTGCAGGCCGTGGAGGATCCCACATCGGAGCAGGTGGATGCACCCAAAGGAGGCTGTGACCCCATGGGAAACCCGCTCTGGAGCAAGCTCCTGGCAGGTCCTGTGGCCCTGTGGAGAGAGGAGCCCAGGCTGGAGCAGGTTTGCTGGCAGGACTTGATACCCCGTGGAAGGGACCCACGCTGGAGCAGTTCGTGAAGAACTGTCGCCCGTGGGAGGGACCCCACGCTGGAGCAGGGGAAGAGTGTGAGGAGTCCTGCCCCTGAGGAGGAAGGAGTGGCAGAGACAACGTGTGATGAACTGACTGAACCCCCATTCCCCGTCCCTCTGCGCTGCTGGCAGGGAGGAGGTAGAGAAAATTGGGAGCAAATTTGAGCCTGGGAAGAAGGGAGGGGTGGGGAGAAGGAGTTTTAAGATTTGTTTTTTTATTTCTCATTGTCCTACTCTGATTTGATTGGTAATAAATTAAATTAATTCCCCCAGTCGAGTCTGTTTTGCCCGTGACGGTAATTGGTGAGTGATCTCTCCCTGTCCTTACCTTGACCCATGAGCCTTTTGTTATGTGTTCTCTCCCCTGTCCAGCTGAGGAGGGGAGTGATAGAGCTGCTTTGATGGGCACCTGGCATCCAGCCAGGGTCAACCCACCACAATCATTTAGAGTTTACAAATAGATAAAAAAGGTGAGACCACCTTTCCACCCATGTCTTCCTATTATGGTACACAGGTGTGTGAATTCGCAAGGTTGCTCTATGTAATGACTGTTTTGTACTTATTCCACCAGTGCATCCTAAGTCATCACACTACATGAAACCTTGGTGATGAAGGATGGCCCCTCACAAAAATCATAGCTGAGAGGCTAGACCAAACAGTAAGATGGGAGTTTCCACAAGTCACTACTCTAAACAGCAATTGAAATTCTTCAGGGGCCTGTACCTGACAACCTAATGTTCAAAAAAAGATGATGAATGAAAATATAAATAATTGCAAGTAAGACATTTGACATTTTCATTTGCTTAGAATCCTAACTGCAGTTATTTGGAAAGATCACAGTTGTTTTTCTTTGAAAGGGGTCACTTCTAGTGCAGGAGGCAGCTCAGTAAAAAAATTGAATTCCCAGCTGCTCTGTAGGTAGCATTATCTATGCCTACTTAGCCCTGTGATATTGATAACACCATGCATTTTATCAACAAAAGGGCTATACTGTACACAACATTTGTTAGCTCTGCTGAAGGTTGACTTTAGATTCAGATTTGATTTTGATTTTTACAACCAATCTGATTCTCTGTCGTCTTCTGGATGTATTTGGAGACCTGGACTTCCCCAGAATAACCCAAAATGCATATATGAATTGACATAACCCTTCCTCTCCCTGTCCTAAAACTGATCGAATCATTCGGAGTCTGAACTCGTATCTTTGTTTAACACAGCAGATTCTGCTGTCCCTTGAGGGATTGACTGTGGACTTTACTATTGTGTGTTTTGCTGTACACAGGCCAGCGCTATGTTGCTCTTAGAGTGGGAGCCCCTGTGGAATGGTGCTGGTTTTGCTGTACGTTACATTTTGCCCTGTGTAAAGCATTATTCTGAGATAGAAGCATGTGAGCATCCGGCTGTTCCACAGGACCTGAACTGTCTCAGGGGTGGGTTCCACCCTGACTACTTTTGAAAGGTAGTATTGCTGCTCTTCATTACTAGGCAGGTATTCATTACTTGTAGAAGTAACTATGTTTCTTTCGTCTTGTTGTAATGCAATCAAATACTTAGGCATATTACTAGTGCAATAGCACTAGTGCAATAATGCAAGTGCATCTTTTTCCTGAGAAGTGGAGAGTGGCAAGGTTAGCAGGGGAGGATTCAGGCAGTCCCATCTCAAACATGTCTCATTGGATGGTGTACGCAAGAGCTGCATTTAATGCTTCTGCCCATTTGTCATAAATGCGGATTGTTGTATTGTACTAAGTAAATCCAAAGATTAAATAAAGCTGGGAAATGCAGTAAGAAACCCCGAATTTCTTGCTGTTTTCAGAGAGTGGAGGAGTGAAGACATTACTTAAAAGCCCTATTTTTTGGAGGGAATAGGTTGTTAAAAGAAATGTATACATTTCAGAATTAGTAGTATGATTGCATCAAAGTGAGGGGCCTTGTTTAACAGAGTAGAGGAACAGAGAATGAGAGAGAAGAGAAAATCTGCACTGCTGAATTTTCCAAATTTCACTTTCTGTCTGAGACTGCTGAAAATGAGATATAGTCAAACAAAAATTACAATTTAAATAACGTTTTAAACATCAGAAAAAATCGCGCTCTGACTCATAAAAATGTATGAAAGGATACCAGAAGATCCTCCAGCCCATGTCTGGACATCTCTCTATCCTCTTCCTCTCGAAGAGAACACCTGCACTATATAATTCCTGAAACTTGATCATCTAACTGGATTTTAGAAAATTAGTGATGCAGACTAGGCTATGTGTTCTAGTGCTTACTTGCAGAAATTCTGCCAAAGTCCGTTGTCTTTGTGGCAAGTACGTATTTCTTTTTGAGCTATCCATAATGCTTACTGAGAATAGTTTAATCTGTTTGTAATGGTCTTTTACATTCCTCAGTCGTGTTTTCTCTAAACTGAACAACGGCAATTCCTTCCATTTACTGTCACAGAGTATGGATTCTAGATCAATATTCGCTTTTCTTCTCTTGACTCTCTCAAACTGATCGACATCTTTCTAGCAGTGTGGCTTCCCATTACAGAGATAATTCTGAGCTGACGCCTTACCAGGGCAGAGTAGAGTGAAAATACAGTTTCCTTTTGTATCACAGACAATTTCTAGTCTATACGTTGAGGTTTCATAATTACTTTTTTCATTAAGGCTGCTGATTTTGACTTGGGTTCAGTTTCTGATCCATGATACTCCCGTTGTTGCTGATCTTTATGGGTCAGTCCTTTCTGAGAAGACTTCAGTTCAGTCTAATTATTTAACCATAGATAATGTTCTGTGTTATCTGTTGGTACATCTCGATAAGATTAGGTCTTATGCTCAGAAATGTGATGAAAGGCTTAACAATTCGTCTGCACGTGAGAGTTGAAGCTTACTACCCATTAAGTGTTTCAGTTACTAGGAACTCTCTTACTTAAAGTGGCACATCGGCTGCTGCTATGAATGCCGTTTTTTGTGCCGAGCCCTTCAGAGGCAGTCTGCTAAGGCACACTCTCTTCCATCACTTCACGTGAGATAACCTCACTCTGCGACTCGTGTATGTGTTTGCTGGAATGTGCTGGGCACCTGGTGGTGTACCAACCTGCCTGCAGGCTCTTTGTAACACATCCTGTCTTTTTTGGTTGGCTTCGTCTCATCATTGTCATTCACGCAGATTGTCAGTAAATGGATATGAAGAAGTTCAAACCCTTTTTCTCTGAAACCCACTGACTTGTAGTCTCCCGGAATAACACTACTGTAACAATAAAACTAGGGCCTGTTTGGAATGAGATCTTCAGGTTCTTGGCCATCTATACTAGAGACATCAGGTTTTCCTTTAGCTCTGTCAGCTACGCTGTGGAAAAGGCAAGAAACACAAAATGTAATCGCTATATATATACACAATTGGATTTCACTAACTTATGCTTGTGATTACATTTTTTATCTTTATGTTCTTGTTCTTTGGGGAATGAGCGGCTTTTCTCCTGGCTAGAAACTCTCATATACATAATTTAGGTTCCCTGCATATCAGCAATAAATAATAGCAGAGATTCTCAATTTTGGGATAAGGTTGCTCATTCACTTTGCTTTGTGTGTGTTTGTGAATAGATTGTTCTCCTAACACGGCATTTTAGGGATTTGTCCAACCTGTGTTGAATTTGGTAAACTAAATAAATTTTTAGAAGTTATGTTTCTTTTAACATTTTCAAAATTGGAACATCTTGAGTTTTGCAATATTTTACTTAGATTTTTTTTTCTTATTTTTATTCATTGATATTTATTTTCATAGAATAAGGAATAGAAACACTCCAAAATGAAAAAGTGAGGTTTTCCTGCATATCAGTGAAATTCATATTCACTTAGAGGGTTTTTTTTTTATGTTAGTTGTTTTGTCAGTTCTACATCAAACCAAACAAATCAATATACACAGATTAATTCCTAAAACCATCACTGAATCATGTGTGTAATTGTTTTTTTTACATATGTATTGACATAAGTAAGAAGCACTAGGTATTTAGAACTTGTGAAAGTCCATATAGTTTTGATGCTAAGGACCTTAAGTACCCATATGTGGGTAAATAAACAAAAGTCTGTTGATTTTCAGTGCTTCTACACAACAAATATTCCTACTGACCAAGTAAAAAGACCAAGGTGCCACCCAGAACTTCTAGAATAGTTGCTACCTTTGTTTGTTTGGTTGTTTGTTTACTGATTTAAATGCTTAACTGTGCGTTCACAAGAAAAATACAGATTTTTCAGAGTAAGTATTAGGGCTGACATATTTTCATTTTTTACTTCTCAAGTTCCTGCAGAATTGTATTAAATTTTTAAAAATGGTGAGATAACAAAAATAGCTTACTGTTCTGTTAGAGAAACTTTAATTAATAGTGCTTGCAGGTGGGAAGAGAGACAGTAGGTCATGTCTTTATTAAAACATATCTAATTAAGTAGTGTAGATAAAGCTTTCCCTTCTTACACTGTGCCTCCTTTTTGATAGAAATCTGACAGCTGGTTGGGCTGGAGTTAAAGGGTAAATTTCAGATCAACCAGTGCACTCAGATGTTGCTTTCACATTGAAGCCACGCTCAGCCAAGGCAACAGGAGTCAGTTTTAATGAGGCTGGTGCTGCCCAAGAAAGAGATAGATCATAAATTAGCCATACAAGAAAAAGGAGACATAAAGGGATATACAGAGGAGATAAAACAGTTTTGGCAGACAAAGAAAGGTGATTTCCCACTGAGGGCACTCACAGGTCCTTCGAAACGAAAGTAGAAGATGGCAGGGGTATTGTCACCAAGCTGTGATGAGAATTCTTTAGAAACTGATTATTGTCAAGGATATTTCTCTGATGAAGAATCAGCGATGGGATTTTCTGAATTTTGGTTGAATTTGTTCTCATGGAAGACACACCACTTTGGACTATGTCAAAGTTTGACTCTCCCCATGGCAGTGACGTCCATATTGTGTTTAAAACCACATGCACAAATGATACATCACAGTTGTGAACTTTGATGGAAAATCTGAAGCTTGGATTTATGGTAATTAAAATTAAACCCTGAAAGCAAATCTATTTAGAGAAGTTGGCTTCTTATCTGTGAAGGGCTGACACTTCTGTGGCTTTCTTTCCTATTTCATATTGGAGCACAGTGTGTGCCCCAAATGGTGGTAAATTTATCCTCATAATGAAAAGATAATTTAAGAAAATGTTGTTAAGTCTGTTTTCCCAAAAACAGCTAGACAAAACTTGAGTAGACAGGGCTTAGTGCCTGTAAATTTCTTTTATTATATTATTTATAATTATTTATTATTTGTTATGTTTTAACTACCAGCTTCTTAGACCTGTTAAAAACGCAATTGTGTATTTAGAGTATGTATATTGAGCAGCTGTGTTATGTTGCTGTGTTATGTTCAAGTCATCCAAACCCAGCAAAATTCTTGCAGAAGCCAACTGTATTTTTCACATGGACAACATTTCAGGAAACTGAGGCCTAATGTAATGAAGCCACTTGCCTAAGGTTGCACGAGTAGTTTGAAATAGAGTACAGATGTGCAGGAGTTCCATGACAGGACCGCAAGCGTAAGACCATCTTTCTTCCTTGTAAGTAGTGGCTCTGAGTAGAAATGTATCTGTTTAGTCGATATATTTTTTTAGATAAGAAAATGGAAGTGTTACCAATACACTTACTACTTTCTTTAGAAGAGCTCAGAAAATATAAATCTTGATATTCTTTATGTATATGGACTGTCATTATACAAGCTATGCCAATTATATCTTTTCAGCTAATTTGTTGGATTGATGCATCATAAATCAAATAGCTCACTAGTTTATTCACTATAGGCAGAAATAGCTGTGTTGTTCTCAACTCTTTCAGTGTAGATAATTCTTGCGATTCTGCAAACATTAACTACTGTGAGCGGTTCCAGCTAATGAAACTTACTGAAAGTCATAAGAATTAAGTCACTGCTAAAAACTAATCTATGTTCTTTGGGAGAATTTATGCAAAAGCCACTGTTGATTCTAGGGATATAATGGCAAAATATTTCAGTAGTTAAACATATCAGAAAAAGCCATATTGAACCATTTCCACAAGGAACTCGTTCCTGGTGTAAGATAACATTTTATTTTTTAGGTTTTATTTGAGTGTACAGAAGCTGGTGACAATCTGTGCTCAACTGGATTAATACAATTGAACATTCCCTCCATCTCAAGCATTTAAAACCCTGAATCAGATCCTAAAAAGCTCTCTTGCCTTGGTTTCTGAATCTCTAAGTAGTTGGATAGTATTTTCAAGTTTGGGTTTGTTTTTTGTTTGTTTGTTTGGTTGGTTTTTCTCCTTTCTACAAATGTAGCATTAGAATCTAGTTTCTGAGAAAAGTGTGAAAATTAAGATTTTTGCAAAAGAAATTCATTCTTGGAGTAGTGCTTTAAAGATAAACCCAGCATAACAAAATATGTGCTGAAACAATAGGAGCTGTCAGCATTACTAACGACATACGACTCCTGCTTTTTTCAAACAGTCTTTCTACAAAATGATTAGTAAATTTGGTCATTATATGTAATTAATAATCATTTGAATGGAAGACAAATGATATATTAGATAGCACGTGTGAGTCTTTCTGTGCAAGTGTGAATTTTAAGAAAGCGGTCTCAAAGCACTTTTCTAATAAAACTTGTACAGAGTGACAGCACATCAGTAATGGCGTGAATCAGTTTCTTAAGGTGACAGGGCTCAGAAGCTGCAGAGCTCCCAAAGACAACTGAATGTTTCCTTTCTGTACTGCTGTTCTGTTTTACTTTACGACTTAACAATATATCAGAGTGTCTTGACTTTTCTTCTGGCTACCAACACAGAAGTCCACAGAGATTAATCCCCCTGTTTTTAAGAGAAATATACACCCATCAAGAAAACCCAGGATATATGATTGTATTTGTTTGTTCAGTCTGTGATCTCTCACTCTTTCTGTTGATGGTGTTTTTCAGAGATGATAACTTCAATGTTACCATCAGTGAGCTATGAAGCTGTATATTTCCAAGCTTTCCTCTGACAAGCAAAAAGCCTAGAGGATGATATTTTTTCCTTTACTCTCCTGAAAAGTTGACTTTTAGTTCTTTGGTAGGAAACTAGCGTGTTTACCGGAAGACAGTAAACTTCCATAAACTTTGCAGACCTTTTCCCCTATGTTTTCTTTGAATGCCTGATTATTTTATACTACTTAGTGAATGTACTAATTTAACATTGAAATCTCAGTTTCCAGAGAAGAGCACAGAAACGGGAAGAGTAAAACATCTGTATTGCCTATCCGTAGAGGTAAGCTACCGTTAATGGTTCGTTGCAGCATATTCTGTGCCACCTGCACACGCTGCCCTGATTGTGTCAGCCAGGACAACCGACTGCCTCCCTGGTTTGGCAGATCTCAACAGGCCTCCTGCTCAGAGAGGTATGGGGGCATTAAAATTAAGGAAGACTCCAATATCCCATAGGTAAATTCAGAATCCTAAATCCAAGAGGATGATTCTTGAAACCCCTGCCCTGGGTGGCTTTGGTTTTGATCATGACACTTCCCCGAACAACCGAAGTTTTGCGTGCTCAAAGTTCTAGTCTGTTGATAGGACTAAACAGTGTCACTTCTGTCCTATGTGCTTGTAGTAAGGAAATATTTTGGGGCAAGGGGGAATGTGAAAAAAGATTAATTTTCCTACAGGAAGGCCCGCATTTATTAGAGAAGTATTTTAATTCTCATGTTCTCTTCCTAACATCAGAATCTCAAACACACTGGTACATTTTAAACATTTTAAACAAAGTAAATGGTAGAGGTCTGAAACCTAGGTTGATCTGCAGAGGTTGTTGAACTAAGGTTTCTCACTTCCTGGAGGTTATTAAGGGTATATTAAACAATACCGATCAGGAATGTTTTAAAAATAGACATACCTTGTGAAGATAGACTAGATGATACTTTGATTTTTTTCCCTGCCTTATTTTCTGTGTGTAATCAAGTATTTCACTTTCAAAAAGAACAGTCATCCAGTCTTTTAGAAATCTTAGAAATCTTCAGGTATGGTCCCCAATTATGCTATCAGAGAACTTTCCTTGTTTAGCTGTTTCTTCAGAAGATGTTTCTTCTTCTTCTTCGTCTTCTTCTTCTTCTTCGACTTTCAAACAGACCTGAATAGCTTGTTTGAAAACATACCCACTTTATCTTTTAAATGCTCAGGAATTTAAAGAGTATGTAGGAGTTGGGGTCATGCTTGATTCCCCTAATAAATCGCTTCTTAAAATCCCCTTGATCAGTTGTTAGTTAACTTTAAAAAATCACAGTAATTCAAGCTGAGTTACAGTGAAAACTAACAAACAAAAAGTGGTGAGTTTTGCTTTGTTTTTACCAAGTACAAAATGGGGAACACAATTTCTGCAGTTTAGTAAAGACACAGATTTATATAATTGTAAAGAAACAAGGCTGTCTTTGTGTAGCATTTAGATTAGCTTCAGAAGTTTCTGTTTGGTTTGTCTGACTCCTTATTTCTTCTGCACTGTTCTGTGGAGGACCATATTCTGAATATTCCTCAACTACTTCTTCACAGTCCTGTTCACAAAAAAAACCACTGCACAAACCTTGGTTAACTCAACCAACTGAGAGACTTCTATATGCTTTTGAAGTTTCCTATTGATTTAATCTTATTTTTACTTGATTATCACATGTCTAAATCAATAATCATTCCAAAAAGAAAAATAAAACTTTTCCATTTGACATATTGGACATCTACTAATAAAGAAGATGCATGTGCTCAATTGAAAAGAACTAAAATATATGCATTGGCCTGAGCTGACAACAAGTTTATAAACTATAATGCTGCTTGTATTTCATTTTTTGCTGACATTGGATTGAATGTTTTAGGGGTTCTGAGCGGGCAAAAACAATTAAGAGAAAATCACATTGGGAAGACTGACATTTCAGTGCCAACCAATACCCTTATCACATCAGAAAAATACGGAAGTTTAGACAGTATGCCAGATTCTGTGTGGATGTAATGTCTTTTTGTAAGTCAGACAAAACAAGTCTCTTAAGATAATCTTCAGCAACATTGCTCTCAGAAGTACTCCGAGGCAGTTACTGAAATAGCGCTGAACTCAGCTATGTTCCCTCAGTACTTTCCTATACAAAATTTATTCAACTTAAGTAAAGCTGCCTTTGAAACCCTTAGATTTGAAGTTGCAGATAATGCAATACTTTAAGTGCAAACGAGCTTCTGTGAAATTCTGCAAGGTTCTTATTCTTCGTATCAGTGAAGTGTGAAGATAGACTTGTGACTTTCACATCATATTTCTCAAGTAACTTATTAAAACTGACTGTTATGTTCTCGAGATGGTCGTTAATGTGAACTGCTCCATTGAGATGAATGGAGAAAACATCTTTTCTCTGAGGTATCTTCGCAGTCTTTTTCAGGCTGTCTATTTGCAGCACTACCTTATATCAAGTTTGTGTACAGAAAGTTTTTTCACAATCATGAGGTCTATCAATAGTTCATTGACTTCTTCTTTTGCCTAAGTTACAGATCCAATACTTCAAAGACTGATAAACTAGACCAGAATCAACAAAAAATGTCTTTTTATTGTTTCAGATCTTGTTCTCATGGAATTACTTTCAAAAGGCAGCAAGTGCAACAAACATTTAACTTGTTAGTCTATTAGTTTATTAGCCAAAATTTGAAGGGGAGTGGCTTTTCTATGAAATACTTACAACACTTGTAAGCTTTTGAGATCCTAAAGGGGAAACCATAATAGAATAGAAACCTGCTTTGCTTGCTATCTAGCAGCAAGCGGTCTGTTTTTGTTCATTTTCATTGCTTATTATCAAATTTGATTATTTATTATCAAGTAACTATCTCCTTCACTTGTAAAATAAACTCCTCGTGAAGCGTGCTGAAGTGGAAGGACCCCCACTAAATTCTCAATAGCATTTTATGCTATGGTATTCAATTGTTGGCACAGATCCACTGCATCCAACTGAAAAATGCTTTACATTTGGTCACATTTTGATTTAATAACATGTCGAGCTATGCAGATAATTTATTCACACAATTTAATTCTTTGTTCAGTAGCCAAGCTGAAAAGTAACATAATTAAATGGTTTTAGGTTTTCCCAACATGAAAATTTTTCATCTGTCATGTCAGGTTGAATGAACCCATCAGAAGTGCTTAATTTAATGCTTAATTGGGCCTGTTGCGACAGGACAAGGGGGAATGGTTTTAAACTAAAAGAGGGTAGATTTAGACTAGACTAGACGATGAGGGTGGTGAACCACTGGCACAGGTTGCCCAGAGAGGTGGTAGATGCCCCATCCCTGGGAACATTCAAGGTCAGGATGGACGGGGCTCTGAGCAACCTGATCTAGTTGAAGATGTCCCTGCCCACGGCAGGGGAGTTGGACTAGATGGCCTTTAAAGGTCCCTTCCAACCCAAACTAGTCTATGATTCTATAATGTCAGACTTTTTTTTCTACAAAAGCAATGGAATTTTTTTAAACAAATACCTAAATTGCATGAAGACTTGAAACAGAGCAAGAAGTAATGGTTGTGCTGATGACATATCTATCACCTTCACGGAAAATGGTATTTAGAGAGCTCAGCTGACATGTGAAATAATATGATTTAGCCTTCTACCTCTTGAAATGTTTTTATATGAGTATCCCAATTCTGCAAACAGCACTCTTTCCCTTGCATGATGTGCTGTATTTCCCCAACTTATGGATAGTTTGAGTTACTCTAAAATTTAATTGCTCTAAATATAATGTTTTACACAAAATTATTAATTTTTAATGATAAACTCAATAAGTTATTAACAATTACTAAACATACTTTAAAATAGTTTCAAGTCAAAGATAAGAAATTAGTTTTGTTTTAAAAGTTATCTGACTATCTATTTTGGTATTATTTTTAACAATATTTTAAACATGAAAAACTTCTCCTAAAACCAACATTATTTTTTACATGAAACTTTTGGCTTTCACTAAACAGAGATTTATATGAATATTTTTACCTCGAGCCAATTATTGCTCATATATGTTCATATATCCAGCATACTTCTCTAAATGTTTGAAATAAGGTATCCGTGTTATAAAATGGTGACAAATGTATCTGGGAGGCTGGAAGAACTAGTGCAGAGGATGAAGTGAAAGCATGACTCCTGGTTAAACATTAATGTCTCATAATTTTATTTACAACTTAATTGTACACTGTGGAATGAGAGAAACATATACACATTCTGTATATATTTTTAAGCAGAAAAGATAAGGAGACTTCTAAACAGCTTCCTGAATTTGAAACAAATTAATTTGCAGGATATATGTGTTAAAGAAAGTACACAAAGCCCAGTCCCTCGGTTTAGTTAAAAATGCTTTGGATGTAGTTATAGCAAATACATTTTTAAAGACAATCTGGACCAAGCAAGGAGCAGTAATTAGATACCCAGCAGAGGTTTCTGATCTCTGCTGTATAAAATAAAATACTTTCCAGCTTCTTGTATGTTCAAACCACTTAAGAGCAGGCCCTAATAGCTGCTAAGAATCCTTCTCATTGACATTGCTGCTTTTTAAAAGGACTCTTCTTTATCAGATCCTTACCTAAGGAACAAATTTGTATAGTACTGATGTAATCGAAAACACATTTGAGAAAATAAGCTGAACATATTAAACCAGTACACCCCTTATACCTAACATGCACTGTCTTTCCCAGAGTGGTAAGTTCAGACTGAACTACTATTTTTTTGTAAAGCAGGCATGCAAGCTGTAAATCGGACTCAAAGCCAGTGATTGCTGCTTTCTCTGTGTTTGTCAGCACAAGTGTTACAGCAGCACGTAGAGAAATTTCCCTTCCCGTGCTAGAATTATCACCAGAAAGGGAAAGCAAAGGAAATGTAAGCGGCTTGGTTTTTTGCTGGTGCTGAAATTCTTCATTTCAGTGAGGAACAAGAAAACATAAGAAATTGTCGAAATGGTTGTTTTGTATGTCTGTGTTATTCCTCTCTGCAGCAAACAATATGCTTGTAGTGGACATTTCCTGAATGATAAAAAGAATATTTTTCAGTGGTGTCTAGAGTTCACTGTCTAAATATACCCATTAAACATATTTCTTATTTTACACACTTTTCCCCCCAAACAAGCTTTTTTTAAAATTTGGAATGAGCTATTCCAGCAAATTCAAATAAGATTACATGGATGAATTTTAATGTAAGTTGGGAGGACAAATAATTGCAGTTGTGGAAATAAGATTCGTGATGATCAGATACACTCCACGAAGGCACACTTATGCACATGGAACAGATCATGTACCAAAAGGGAATATAGTACAGTTAACTATAGCTATATTATAACAGCTGTTTACGTACCCAAGGCGGCATTTAAGAATCTGTAAAATTTTCATGGAAAGCAGGCATGTTGACTGTTGACATGTTTTTTAAAAATTTGTTCTGTACATGTCTTCTTGAGCACCTTATGTCAACTTCTTCACAGGATCAAGTCTAAATGAAGTAAAATGCACAGTAGCCTGGGCATTAACAGCAAGTAGCAAGTTAAATACAAGTTGAAAAGAAGTGGTCTAAGTTTAACTTGATTTTAGGCCATCTGCTAGGCAAATGTGGTTGTTATCTCTGTAGTAGAAAAGGCTGGGGCACATAAAGTGGTTAGCTAAGGGGCAGATACTATAATGTGTCATAAAATTAATCTCTTGTGGAGGTATGCACTTTAGTTTCTGGCCTATGTCTTTGAAGTTGTTTCATAGTTTTCCCCTGGCTGTAGGATCAAAGGTTCAGATACATGAGTATCCCTTATTCTGGGGGGAAGGATAAATGTATGTGGGGTGTTATTATTTTTGTATTGAAGAAAGAGTAAGGATGTTTTAAAAACCAGTGCAAAAATTCTGTCTCCAATCCATGCTGAACTTATTGTTGTGTAAGCCAAGACTACCTGAGTATTTCAGGTTTTGGAAAGAATATTTTTAATTTACTAGAGTATGTTGGAAGACAGTCAATGGATTTGCTGAATAGCATTTAGAAACTGGCAGCGAATGTATGTCTGGGAAATGTGTTTGCGATATTAAGGGCAGAAAGTGTGAGGAGATTCAGAAGAAACTGTGTGCACTGGAAACCATTACAGAGAATCAACAGGGTTATGTTTGATAAGCAGTTAATGCAAATGAATTGCCAAACCACACCATTTTACATAAACACGAAACTTCTTAAAACTAGGTCTTATGCTCTGGAACGTGCATGAAAATATCTTTTGCTATACAAAAGAAAAAGGTACCTTAACACCCTTAATATGCATAGACATAAATTACTCAGTTAATATTTACTTATTTTTTAAACTCCATTGGATTAGAACTGAAGTGTCGAGGCCCAAAATTTTTACCAGCTTTGTCATTTGTTACGTCTCCAGTTTTCTGATAAAGTGAGATGCCAAACATTTCCTGTGTCTGGGGTTTTAAACTGATACTTGAGAGAGAAATTCAGGAGGACTTGAGGCATCTTGCTTGCTTTATTGTACCTTTCTCTTGTAATTTTTGATGTGGGTGAATTCAATTTCCAACTTTGAAGAAAACCAGGAAATGCTTTGACAGGATTTTTTATTTTATTCTTCACTTACTTTTTAGTAAATCAGAGGGTAATATGCATATTTTTGTAAAACAGTTCTTTGTATAATGCATTTCACCTCATTGGCTCAGTTGTTTATAAAATGTACATTCCTAGTGATTGCTTTTAATCTAGTATTCATTTTTTGTTTGGTTTTATATAGGTTTAGAGGAAATGCTGAAAATGAATGACAGGAAAAATAATTTAGCAAATGAATCATATGAGAAAACTCTGCTGGAAAATTCAATAGTTCTCATTTAACTCCTAATTGGAACATTTTCTTGAAAGATCATCTGCTTCAATTATTCTAGTTTACCATAGAACAAATAAATAGAAAACTTACGTGGCTGATTGTATTTGATCTGCTGTCATTAAAATATCTATACCCAAATGTAATTCCTCATGTAATAATACAGATTACAATGAAGTGAGGGAGAGCATGGAGAAAGAAAACAGGAGAGGATAGTTTGGAATGGTCTGAAGATCTAAAATTGGCTAGAGTTTATACAGACTTATTTTTCATGGCTGCTAAAGAAAGTGGAATAATGCAGTCATCCTGAGCCCTAAAAATCTTTGAAAGTTGATTACCACTAGAAAATAAAAAGTATACTGTAAAATCATGAGTTATATTAGAGCAGAGAAATGTTACTCATTTGACAAAAACAGGTGCTTCTATGATACTTTCATATGTTTTTTTACAAAGTCATCTAGTCTTTAGAAGAATAACTATTGCCTTTTTTCAGGGGAACATTTACTGATATATTTGTCTGGGAGAATTAATTTTTTAAAGTCACATTTTGAGATGTTCTGGTGGAGTATCTCTCTTCTGTTGATTATAAAGTGAACCTGAACTTTCATGTCGCAGTTAAGTGTCTAAGTAAGGCTAAAGATAAGACTACAGTTAAGTATTTAAAGTCTGAAGGTGATATTACAATGAGTTTCATAGAATCACAGCATAGTTTGGCTTGGAAGGGACCTTTAAAGGTCATCTGGTCCCACCCCTTGCAATGAGCAGGGACATCTTCAACTAGATCAGGTTGCTCAAAACCCCGTCCAACCTGCCCTTGAACACTTCCAGGGATGGGGAATTTTATTGAGGTATTGTTCAGGGCCAGGAATCCAGAAATTCTGTGTAAATGGGTAGTGATCTTTTGTGGCCAGCACCAGCACCAGCTTTAAGGTCATATTTAGGCCTCAGTTTGCATCTATGTTATCAACATAAAGAGTTGTGACTTGGAAGTACATGGACTTCAGAATTTGGAGGTCAACTGAGTTAGCTGCAGATAAAGTATTTTGCATCCTTTATGGCAGGAATTTCTGTAGCCAAGTACTTTCAGCTACAGAAACCCAGTACAAGAGAACTCAGGAAGCAAACCAGGCTGTTCTGGTTAACTGTGGATGTTTGTCAATGACGAATTAAAAGCTGGTGCTGCAGGCATATTCTGATGATACTTCACAGAAAGAGCTACAATATCACAAAATACTTTTTGTCTGTCAGTTTAGCTTTAAAGGAAATAGATGTATGTATCACTGTATTTTAAAATATATCTAAAAGTCAAGAAAACATAATTTAATATTATAATAATATGAAGTTAATTAATAATATGCTAGTATTATTAACAGTAACGAATGGTCATTCTCCATCCAAGATGGCAGTATCTCCTGCTAGTGCTTTAAATAATGCAATCATGTCATATATTGCAAAAATGCAAGAACCTTAAGACAGGATCATGGTATCTGTTTAAAATGATGGATCATAGCTCACTGAAGGTGTGTAAACTTCAGTATAAACTTCTTCCATGTTTAATACCAGCGAGATTGATTCACAAGTACGGTTCTTAAGTACAATAGAAAGTATTTGTCAGATTGAACTTCGAAAAGGATTAATATCTATTTGCAACAGGTGAGGCAATGTTAGAAAAGAAGAATGTAATTACTTAAACTTGATTTGACCAAGCTGTGAAAAGCAACACATGCTGCCTCATAAAATGATGCAATTTTTACTTTAAAATGGTGTCTATTGTGTCAGTAAGTAACCGTCTAATCCTCTACTCCAGGCCATGAAGGAGTAGAAGAGTAACTCAAGTTAGTGAAGCTGCAAAAGGCAAAGAAAATATGTGGGGACAGCAGGGAAAGGATGCAAAAGCAATACTAGTTGAAAAATGTGTGGTCTTTTTTTGGTGTGCATATATACATAAAAATACAAATTTATATATATATGTGTATAAATGTGCTTGTGTCATGGTCAGGGCTTGTATCTGGGAAACCTAAAATTTCCATTCGGAAGCAGAGATGAAACTTTGCAAAGTAGTCCTTATCTCTAGCGTTGCTAAATTGATTTCTCAGATTAAGGTTTAGTGACATTGGCTTTGGTCTTGCAGGGAACTATGATCCTGATCCAGTGAAGTGTGTAAGCATATATTTAATTTATACAAATAACCTCCTTATATTAGTTTTATACTGAAATTTAGGTGTATATGTGAGTGCCTCACTGGATTGGGATAAAAATACTCATTGCTTTGCTGAACTGAGGGCACTGAGGCAAGAAATAACCATTCAAAGGTGTGAAGCAAATACCAGTGTTACAGCTGTATGGTAGGGTCCTGTGTAAATATAATTCAGTCTGATATGTGGCTCAGATTATAGGCATAGTTTTGATATTTGGGGCTTGCAGCTCTGGAATTCCTCTGCCACTTTTAGTTGTACTGTTTTGAGTGGTTACTCCACTAACAGACAAGGGGAAAAGTAGCTGATTTCCTTGCAACTTACTTAAGTTAGATGAGAGAATGGCAGTTATTTTTTTTTTTTTTTATTAAGCATGAATGGATATGTCCATGCACTTTAGCCCCCTACCCGCACAGACTACTTTAGGAGAAGAAGTAATTGTTCAGGGCCGCGCTGACTTAACCAGGGGATGTGACAAAATGTTATTGTGCTAAGGTGAGACGTGGCTAAAAGCAAATCTGCCAAAAACATAATTAAGGTAAATGGAAAGCTGTATTAATGAAACTCATTGAGAAGCTGATGCAGGAAGAAAATGTGGTTTGAGAAAAATTATTTGAAAGCAAAATCATCAAGGCTTATTCTGTGAAGTAAAAAACAGTTAAGCATTCAATGACAGTTTGAAATTAAAAGAAAGTAAAGGATTGCAAATCAATAACAATAAAAAGTGCACTAAGCTAATGGATCCCTTGTTTCAAATTGTAAGTGACAGTTTTGAATTCCAGAGTAAACCCTTAGTGATGGCCCTTTTCATTACCACGCAGCAGCCCTGCCATTTTAGCTTCCACAGCTGTACTCACTCGGCTACGTGCCGCTTTGATCTATGGCTCTATTTGCCATGCCTTTCAGGGATAGGGAAGTGGGAACTCATTACTGAAAAACACCCGAGTGATTTGGAAGATAGATTTTCATGTCACCGGCTGATCCCTGAGGCTCAGCATCCACCCTTTGAACAGAAAGTTAAGTAAAACCTGGGAAGATGTTTTCCATGTTGCTCTTTCAAAAGGGACCTTGCTGACTAACTGATTTAAGGGGCATATCTTTTTACAGGCATTTCTGTGTCTTCCAGTAGAGTAAACGCTTTTCCTTGTAGCGAAGAAATAGCTCGGTGGTTTTCTTAGTCCTGCCTCTTGCCTTTAGCTGTGTGCTGTTCCCATAATACTCTGGACCACTGATGCTTGACGTGTAGGAGTTGAAATAATCAGAACTGAGTGGAATATTCAACATAAAATAGCGCAAGATTATACTATAGGAGAAAATCCTGTAGCCAGAGGTGCTTTAGTCTCCCCCTGCCCCCCGCAATTTCGTTAAATGCTACAATCATCGTCTCCTGTAAGACAGTTCTGATGGTTTTTCCTCTTAATTACTTTTAAAATATCTTATTTAGGGAAACAATCAGGAGTACCCTATGTATACTGGTATATTCATGCATATGCTTTGAGACAGCAGCTGGGTTGTATGAATAATTAGTTTTGTTTCTTAGGATAAATAAAGGATGACTCAACCAAAAATTACACAAGCGTTCCTGTTTATGAAGAAAAAAAAAAAGATAAAAAGATTTAATTATGAGTCAAATCATATGGCCAAGACAGCTATTTAATGTAAAAATAGACAAACAGATAAACTCAATCTCTCCAACATTAGAGACAGTGGCCTCATTTGTATCTGCAATGACTGAGGCATTCCCTCATATTTTGAGATCAGGGTTTATTTACCTTTTTGTTTTTTTCAGTATCGCTTACTTTTCAGAATGATCCCCTAAATTTTATGCTTTAAAGTGCTTTAGATATGTCACCTCCCTTTTAATGTTTGACTTCGTATGAACTATATTCATTTTCTGAAGGTTCTCTAAGTAGAAAAAGTGATTGTTTATATTGTTTTTGTAACATTCACCGGAGAGATGAACACCTAAATTCTGCTCCAAAAGAGTATATTAAAGAGAAAACTATCAAAAAAGAATATTGAGAAACCATTCCTGAATATGCACTGGTCATTCACTCGCTTCAGCTCAGGGAGAAGTGGATTCAAAGTACATCATTTCAAGAAGTGAATCAAATCCGGAACTAAGTGGAAGTTAATATGAATTCATTAAAATTTAGTTTTGGGTTTTTTTTTTGTGAACAAATTAGCTGAAAAATAAAATGTAAAGATATCCAAACTGCTATCTGTTTTCCAGAAGAACATTTCTGTGTCTTCAGAGAAAAAAACCCACAGCTGTTAGAAGAGTAGGTAGGTGGAAAATGTATGCGCTGGTAACATTTGAAGCCCTGCTTTTAAAAGCAGCTCACAAGAAAACTTAAATGTAGTCTGTTACACTCTGAAGAATGAGGCGAAGATTTTTAGATTTGTTAATGTCCATCTTTTAGGTTTTCTTCTGTGAAAGAATTTTGGACGTAAACGAATATGTTTTTCCTTAGCTAGTTGCGGTTTAAGACCTTACTTCTTTCACCTGTTCTATCGCTGTCCCTCCAATGTACTTCAATATTCTGCAGGAAGAGACTGTAAGTCTCTCTGTGAGCGACCTTAGTTTACATTACCACAGACTAAAATCCTTGTAGTTCTTTATGCTAAAGCTTTTCTTTGCACTGAAACAGAACAAAACCAGTCACCTTGCCCATTATAGCATTTCAGATCTGAGATGGTAACTGTGAGACTGTTACTCCTGGCTAGTTTGTGCACTAGAAGCTTTGTTGACAAAGTGATAAATTTTGCACCTTGGAAAACAATTGATGTATTTTAACATTATCGAAAATATTCTTATTTTATTTATGTTTTTAACACAAATGTCTAACATTTTTGTAGTGAAAACATGGGGAGAAAAAAATGGTTGTGAAAAGACAAAACAAAGTTTGTATTGTAAAAACATTAGAAGCCTTTGAAATAAATATTTCTATAAGCATTTTTCCAAAGTGGCTATAAAATAATAATAACCCATTGTATACTCCAAGCAGAATAAATCCTCTGTTTTAATATGTGGTAGACAGCTGTTTTGTTATAATGTAAAATGCTGGAGGCAGTAATAATCTAACAATTGGTGGAAATAATGGGAGTCATCTTAATATGGTCTAAAGAGCTTACATTGAGATCATTGAAATTGTTTGGACATTTAATTATCGCTAAAATTTGTGAGTATTATATGCCTAATTCCTTCATCCTTGGATTTGGGGTCTAATTCTCTGGCTTTGCAATTAATGGAAAAATTCTGAGCTGCAGTTTTGAGTTTTAGATTCGTCATGCATCCATTTATCTCTTCAGAAAATATTGGTTAAAATAAGCCATAGCAAGTGTCTTGATCTGCTCAGAAGAAATCTGAGGCACATGTAATGCATCATTATATGCTGGGGGCCAACAAGGTGGAAAACAGCTTTGCAAGAAACGGACCTGGGGGTCCTGGTGGACACCAAGTTGAACATGAGCAGGCAATGTGCCCTTGCCGCAAAGAAGGCTAGTAGTATCCTGGGCTGCCGTTAGACAGGAGGGCTGTATTGTCGAGGGAGGTGATCCTTGCCCTCTACTCGGCACTGGTGAGGCCATACCTGGAGTACTGTGTCCAGGTCTGGGCTTCCCGGTACAAGAGACATGGACAGGCTGGAGAGAGTCCAACAAAAGGCCATGAAGATGATGAAGGGACTGGGGCATCTCTCCTGTGAGGTAAGGCTGAGAGAGTTGGGACTGTTTAGCCTGGAGAAGAGAAGGCTCAGGGGGGGATCTTATTAATGTCTACAAATACGTGTAGGAAGGGTGCACAGAGGATGAAGCCAGGCTCTTCTCAGTGGTGCCCAGTGACAGGACCAGAGGCAATGGGCACAAACTGAAATACAGGAGGCTCCCTCTGAGCATCAGGAAACACTTTTTCACTGTGAGGGTTACTGATCACTGGAATAGGTTGCCCAAGGAGGTTGTGGAGTCTCCCTCTTTGGAGACACTCAGAAGCCATCTGGAGATTGTCCTGTGCAACCTGCTCTAGGTGAGCCTGCTTGAGCAGTGGGGTTGGACCAGATGATCTCCAGAGGTCCCTTCCAACCTCAGCTATTCTGCGATTCTCCGATTCTGTAATTTCATATTGTTCTCTTGATGTAGAGAGATCATCAAACATCTGATGAAGAGCCCCCAGAGAAGTCATTTATCCAAATTTGAGAAGGACATACACACACATGCGGCCATGCATGTACACATGCATGCATGTGTTGTCCATTTTATGTCTTAAAATGTTAGCATAGTTTTGGGATTGTTTAGTGATACAGTTGAACTTTCACCAATGAAATGAGCAGTATTGCCATTGATTTCAATGAGAGAAGTATTGCGTTCTGTTAGGAGTTTTAAATAATATTACTGTTATACGTACAGGATTAAAGTAGGAGAATTAAAACTGGGAACTCAAAGACAAAGTTGAAAGTTGTATTTCTGCGTTAACTGGTGGCTTGCTCTATGACCTGGGGCAAGCTGTTTTAATTATCTGTACCTTCATTTTCCAATTTGTAGAACCCAGATAATAAAATGCACCTACCTTGCAGGGATGTTGTGAGTTTCAATTAGTGCTTGTAAAGTGCTCTGAGCTCCACAGATAAAAGACGCTATAGCAGTATAACTATTAGTATAACTATAACTAATAGTATAACTATTATTATTGTTATATCATTATAATACATGTTAACTTAGCTCTGTGACATTAATCTTAATTTATCAAGAGACTTATAATCCATTCCTGGTTACCTCTCTTGCGCAGTATAATTTTCTCTATACACTGAAGATATATGTCACATTGGTATATAACCATGCCAAATTTTGTATCTATATGCACTGTGTATTCATGAGAGAATAGATATTTTTAAAGCTGCTGCAAATAATTCTTGCTTATTGATTGTAGTGATTTTACTCGACTGATGTTATATTTTTGCCTGTTTTTAAAAAGTATTGTCATTAATTAATAATAAAATTATTTTGTTGGTTTTAAGTGGGGCTCAAATAAAGTCTTGTGTCATGTGGCATTATTGCACTTTGTTGAAGTGTATCAGTATGAAAATCAAAATGTGGACCTGCTTTGGTAACTGCATTATTGCATATCAAACATTAGGACAAGTACAATGCTTCACCTTGAAGAATGAAACTTATTTACTGCTCACAATGTCTAATATATTATCATTATTGCATCTGAAGTAGAGAAATTATACTAGCAGGGTTTGTTGCATAGCATTTGCTTGCACGGCTATATCCCTCAGTTAGCAATCAAACATACTGCGTTTTGAAGGGAAAAAGCTATGTAAAGTAGTATTAACAGTAGGGGATGTGGTGTCAACTGATTGATGTTCTTGCCTTATGTATCAGAGATCATCTTTAAAGGCTGGTAACACAGATCTCTCCATCATGTGTAAATCATTAAGTTTCAATAAGCAGTATCTGCAAAATTATTTTCACTTTGTTTTGTTCCTATTTGCTCTAAATATATGCTCTATTTGCTTTATAGGCCATTTTTTTTGCTAATGCCCTCCTATTATTTGCAGAGTTGCTTGACATTTTGAGAAAGGTGAGGAGTCTTTTTTTGATCTTTTAGTATTGTTTCAGAGACTTGACTTTACTAACATAAGTGAATGTGAATATAGAAATATAATTTCTGTAGATAGTATCTATTAATATTAATTAGAATAATTATGACGGATATTGATTCTTTTACATTATTATATAATGTAAAATTATATGATCAATGATTGTTATTTAGATAATAATAATGAAAGTGAATATATAAATAATACATTTAACTGTAAAATCTAATACAATTTTAAATTGTTTTGCTGTGTAAATGGTTATAATATGGTGTATAATGGTTGACCAAAATTGTTACTAGATTATAAGGACAAGTGAGTGACGGTCAAGTAGTTGCTGCAGAAACTGACAGAGATGTTTAAGATGTTCCTGCTTTAAGTTGTATTTTTAACAACTATCTGTCCTCCCATCTCTTGGACCATGGGACAGATTGTTCAGTTAATCTCAGGAGCAGTTTAATGTATTTTGTGTGGTTTTGCATTAAAGCACACTATAGTGCATTCATGCAGTTTGTCTAGTTTGCATTGACACAGATGAGGAATTTTATCTACACGTTACTTCTGTTGTGAGGTAGAAATCTGTAATGAGGAGGTTGTTAGGGTGGACAATAGCAACATAGACAGCCTTAGAGACTTTTTGCAATTGTTTGACCAAAGACACAATTCAAACCCTTTTAATTTAAAATGAAAAGTCTAGGTTCATACTTGGGTACAGCAGCATGTTTAGATAATTGTAAGTTTAGGTATCTAGAAAACTAATTGCATGGTGAAGATTAGATCCTGAGGTGGATATTTGCAGACTGAAGTATCTTTTTCCAATCTAGATTAATTATTGCACTATTTCACTTGTAACAGTATGCTGCTTCATCAAAAACAGTGGTATTTTACACACATGTTGAACTGATAATAGTAAAAGGAGAAAGGCATATTCTCAAATACAATTAAGCATCGCGTCTGTCACAAACAAACATTATACCATATGTTTTTCGTTAGTACTTCGGTTTCTTCTTTTCCGTTTATTGGTTTTACATATTGAAACAAAAGGAGTACTTTCATGCAAGTGTCTCTAATTGTATTAATGTTGCCAATTTTATTTAGAATGGATGTTTTGCAACCATTTTAACTTCAAGCAAAGAAGTTGTTGCCCCAACCAGCCTAATTTAATTGATGTTACAACAGAACAGAAGTGATTAATCCCCAGCAGCTCTAATGTTTTCGTGAACTTAGGTACATAATGAGATAAAGGGTACATTCATGTCGTGCAGAATTTTTAATCTGGAAGTTAAAGTTTCTGCTCACAAAATAAGACTTTTAACAATTGACAAATTTTGAGCAGGCTTCCTTTCTACTTACAGAAACTTTGAAACATTTTAATGCTCTGCAGTTATATCATATTTTTCAAGTGAGATTTTAGAAGAGAATTTTTAGTATATATGTAAAAAACAGATTGCGAATGCTCTGAGGTAGAGGAAAGTTTGATTAAGGTCCTCCAGAAAGTTTAAAACTTGATAGAAATTTTCTTCTCAGTAGAAGTTTTGCCTTGGATTGAAATGGAGCCAGGGTTCCATCTCTTAAGTCTCAATATTTCTTCGCACTTTATCAGAACTGGGAAACTCAGAGGTTAACTGGAAAAAACTTAATAATTATTTTTTAAGTTAGATACTGGATTTGTGGTTTTGCTTTTTCTTCTAGGATGGCAAACAGTCTTCAATAACCAAATTTCTCCATTGGCTTTTCTGATATAGTATTAAAATCCCTTACGAATCATCATGTATCTTTTTATTAAAGTACTTGACCTTTCTAAAAAGGAGTTAGTTTGTTCGTTCGTTCCTTCCTTCCTTCTTTCCTTCCTTCCTTCCCTCCTTTCTTCCTTTTCTTTCCTTCCTTCCTTCCCTCCTTTCTTCCTTTTCTTTCCTTCCTTCCTTCCTTCCTTCCTTCCTTCCTTCCTTCCTTCCTTCCTTCCTTCCTTCCTTCCTTCCTTCCTTCCTTCCTTCCTTCCTTCCTTC
>JASVER010000177.1:767973-832073 GCA_030449065.1 Oceanodroma leucorhoa
TAGTTGTAGAGAGTGATAAGGTCTCCCCTCAGCCTCCTCTTCTCCAGGCTAAACAACCCCAGCTCCCTCAGCCGCTCCTCATAAGACCTGTTCTCTAGACTCTTCCTTCCTTCCTTCCTTCCTTTTCTTTCCTTGTTTCTTTTTTCTTTCCTTCTTTCTTTTTTTTTCTTTTTTCTTTTTCCTTCCTATTGCCAATTGTATGACAAATTGGTGAGTTTCTTTTCAAATACTATGTATTAATAGTTTGGCATAGTTGGCTTCCTGCAGTCTTTTATTAGCTCTTGCTTCCGAGTGAGTATTTTTAATTGGATGACAACAATAAGAATCCTATTCACTGCTGACTTGTAGGTATCGTGTATGTGGCTTTCTTTTTTTTTCCCTCTCTTCCTCCTACCTATAATCAACAAAAAAAGATTTGTTAGCAAGGTATTTGATTTTAAAGCAAATAACATGAAAGACAACTTATCAAACTTAGCAGGTTTCTGGAAGTATTTTGTGGTGAGTTGCATGTGATAAAACAGAACTATTGAGAGAGTCACAAAGTCCCTTTCATTCAATAATAATGAAATGATGTATTTTAGTTACACATTGTCCATTAAGGAAAAGTCACTTTGCTGCTGCTAAAGCTTTTTTTGATGCACACTGATTTTATTATTTCTTCACAAGGATGTTTTTTGTTGAGACATTAAGCAAGAAATGCAGTTTTGATAAGAGGCCTTTGTACAGAGTAAGGCTGCCATCTTCCCCAAGTTGTGAGAGATACTGAACTCGGGCTCAAGTGTTACTGGATTTGAGGTCTGCTAAAGAAGGCTAGAGAAGTCACTCCATTCAAATTGAAAATGAGAGTTATGGCAAACAGGTAGGGAAGAAAGAGAGGCGAACGTAAATGGAAGAGAGAATACAGTGTATGCAAAGTTATTTCATAGGAAGGACAGGGAAAAGTTCAAATGAAAAACTGAAGCTTGTAAGATCTTTGCATCTATTAATGTTACTGAATTACCATCTGGCAGTATAAATGGACGTGTCACATCCAGGATGATGAAACAGATTTCAAAATAATTAGTAAAATTGTTAGGATAACTAACTGCTAGTTTATCCTGCTGTTGGCACACGGATTTACACAGGGAGCTGGTAATTATTAAAATTATAATCAAAATCATGAATCATATATGCTTAATGAGAAATTTCATGTGAGATGCAAGTTTGCATTGAAACGAATCTCCACAAGGCAAAGAGTGAAGGAAGTAGCCTGCCATCACCACATTTGCTTGAGAGTATTAGTTAATGAAGGCCATGGCACAGTTGTGAACATGTGGTACGGCCTTGCTTATTGCAGTTAGATTCACTGTTACCTTGGAAGGACGTCCCTGTTTAGAACTATAGAAAACCAGCAAAGAAGTAAAATCTTTCCGTGTATTCCTTCCTTCCATTTAGGAAACCTTTGCCTCTCCACCCCACCCTTGTGTAATATGCTCTCTATGCTTTCCTCCTCTTGATGTTATTACATTGCTGCTAATAATGCCAGCTAGAACTTAAATACTTTTTCCTGCTTTTTTTTTTTCTTTGACTACTTCTTTTGTAAAATTCCGTGTTCTCATTCAATCACTTTTACATATATTTCTCTCCTCTGAGTTCCTGATTACTATGACAGTCCATTTTGGAGGCCCACACCAACAAACTTATGTCTTGGAGAGGAGACACCAAAGCTGTTTAGACTCTCATTTTCTTAAATTGTTCATGTGGCCAACACAAAGTACTGCAAATCTCAAGTTAAAAACATTAAATTAAAATTAATCCTGGTTTAACTAAATGATTGTGTTATTGGGAAAGCATCAGGTTGCTTTAGCTCACAGAAACATGGTCATGCTCTTCTTTAAAGAATGCTTTTGTCCACATTCATGAATAAGTTTCTAATCTTCTTTAGTAGGTTATTTTATCCTGATCCTGAAAAGTGCTGATCTGCCAAAAAGTCCCAACTATTTTACTGAATTTTTATAATCTAAGTTCATGTCAAGATTAAGCTTTTTTCGTGGTGAAATGGCCTCTCCATAGAGTATGTACATCTAAATCACTCAAGATAAAAAATTAATAAATCCCTATGGAGTACAGAAATTTCCTTATGGAGCATTTTTGTCCAGTATTACATGAGAGGGACAAGTAAATATACATGAGTAAGAGACTACTTTGACTGATGGAGTATTTTGGTTTCCATCTTAAAGAGAGGATATCCATTAGAATACAGTCTGGGCCACACATTATATATAGATATGGTAATATAATTATTGTTCCTAGAGCAGAATTACAGAAAATAGTTGTATCCTGACAGAAAGGAAGTAGATTTGCAGTTTCCAAATTATGAATGCCAAATGATTTATATAGGCTAAAAAAATGAATCACTGATTTCAGTAAAAATTGCTTTAGGGAATTTTCAGATCATCCTGCAGTGTGTGGGTCTGTGAAAGAACTAAGAGCTTTAGAATATTTATTTTACTTGTGATTTCTGTGACATTCCATCATATAATCAGGGATGCTTATGATTTTTCTGTTGTTATATTTAATAAAACCTGAAGCCTCCAGCACAAAAAGCATGCATTCCTTAAATAGGAGATTCATTTAGAAGCGAGTAAGAATGCTTGTAGTTGTGGTCAATAGTCATTAGCAGCAGACAATGGCAATTCATTAGTGCTTCTTTGGCTTTTTTGTTGTTTTAGGTTTTTTGTTTGTTTGTTTTTTCTGTGTGTTGGTTTTAAATGGTGACCAACAGCCACATAGATGAATTGACTGTATTTCTGTCATTTGTAGAATTGGTCAAACTCCTGTGAAGATTCCTATATATCATTAATTTAGGTTATAATTCCAAGCTGGGAAAAAAAAATGGAAATGCTTAATAGCTAGCTGGAATCTCTGTGAAATAATGTTAGTCATTTTCATATATTTTGATTGAAATTTAAATAAGTGTTCAAAATCCAAGAATCGTTGTCTAGTTCTCATTTTATGGTCTAGATATTGAAGAAGTCCTACTGTTTCGCCAGTTGCATTCGATAGGTGTTAGCAGATTATGTTTTCCTAATGTTCACTGCTCACTGCCACCCCCCATCCCAAGATTCGGCTTTCAGAGCTACTTTCACATCTTAGCTGACAATAATGCCGATGTTTTCAGGAGACGAAGCTTAGTACAACATACTTTACTCTCCAGTAGTGATATTTGCTCTGCAAAGTTCAAAGAAGCAGAAAATTATTGTTAAAAATGGCTGAGATAGTTCTCTGAAGATAGGAAGGAGGCAATTGTACTAAATGTCATATTTTCAGTTATCGCTTTTCTGAATATGACAGCACTATAAAATGCTGCCAACATTTGTATGGTACCATGTAATGTATCTAACAACTGGCCTTCATCTTCTCCTATAACAAGACGTGAATTAAGTATGTTTACAGTTGGCAGCAATCCATTTCAGTACTAGGATATAGCACTGGAATTATGTGCTTCTCCCCAGCCCTTTTTCTTCTGCCTTTTAAAGAGCATGATGACATTCTCACAATTTAAAAGGTATTATACGGAGGAAAATTGTAAGCCTTTGTCTTCTGACAGCAGAAGGGAATTACTGACCACTTAAATAGCCTATGTGTTTTGTCCAAATAAGTGATTCATATCTGAGTTTTCGTAATGTCTTTTGTTAGTTTCTGTGAAAGTGAAGAACAGCATGCAAAATACGGAGACTCACGCTTTTAAAAATTGCTATTAAATTATATGTTTTAGAGTAAGAGCAACTATCCTTTTTCTTCCTTCTCTACAGTGTTTCTCTAGTAATTCAAGCCCAAAAGAAAATAAACAAAGGAATAGTAGGTAAATGTCTTAGTTTTTACATTGTTATTCTTGTACATTTAGTGTTGCACCATTGTGTTGGTGTTGGCTCAAATCATGAAAGGCATACTTTATTTAGATGTTTATACTACAACAACTTAAATGAATTAATCTGCAAAAATTCCAGTAAAATTTTCATCAAATGTGGTCCAGTTACTGTAAAAAATTGGGATTGAATTATAATGTGATGACTGATTAAAATGTTTGCCACATGAGGCGTGCCGTGGAGATACTGGTATAATCTGTGTCGAGAAAACAGGAGAAGGTCCATTGGAAATAGTGTTACACTCTCTGGATCAGTCTGGGTGACTTTTGCTGTACACAAAGAGACTGCAAGCAGAATATGCTCCAACTAAAAGTAGAAAGCAATAATTTATTGTCTGAGACACAAAGGAAGTAGCTAGAACTAGTGATCTACCAGGCTAACCACTAATATGCTTCATCACCCTTGATGAGGCACTTGGTGAGTCCTTGCTGGCCAGGTGGGGAAGGGTCAGCTGCTGCTGTTTGGAACGGGATGATCTGTGACGCTCCTGAATTGCCGTGTTCCAACTCTGGTTTTCCCCTTGGATTTTTGTACTTTTTTTTTCACATCCTTAGTTTTTCTCTTGAATCCTTGAGCTGCTGACAGACCTTTTCTCCTCTATTTTACCTCTGTCTGCAGTTTTACCTTTCACGTCTTGCATGGCTTTAGGCTATGTACTTTGTCACAGCTCTTTCCTGTAACAAGTGGGTTTCTGAAAAGTCCTAGGCAATGTTACGCACCTGTGCTGTGTCAAAACTAGTGTGAGGTCACAGAAAACAGAATGCCTCTGGGAAGAGAGAGAGGAGAATTTTTTTGCTGAAGCGTTTAGAGGCTGATCCACAGCTAGAACCTGAAGTGGTCTTGGTTCCATTAACTCAATACTAGTGTTACTGCTGAACTAAGGAGGCCTAAAATTTCCTCTTAAGTCCCTAGATGCTCATTCCTGAGATCTTTCAGCAACTATTCTCCTTAACTGCATTTTAAATTAATAACAGTGATTTTATTTTGATATGTACTTAATATGTAATGCTGCTTCTTCAATGAAGATGTAATGCATATCTTTTTAAAAAGTATATACATTTTGTTACTCATTTGACCAGGAAAAGAGGTGACCTTTTTGTCCCAAGTACTAACCTAATTTATAGATGCAGGATTCCACAAACATTTTAGATTCTTGAAGAGTCAGAGAAAAGTAGCATAGACATAAACTTAGGTTATAGTAAAAATGGATTGATACATTCATAAACAGAGGTTTGAAGTAGCTTTTGACTAGGATGAAACATAAGGATTCTGTTTTGCATCTTTCCCTTCTGATTTCCAGAGCACTAACAAGTGCAGTGGTAGGGTTGCCAAATGGATCAGTCTTTTCCTTGGCTTTCATTTTCAACTCTACACATCTCATCCATTGAGTGTGTCTTCAAAATTTCTTATCTTTCTCAACTTTGAAATGGTAACAGGAACTGAAAGAAGAGGTTGAAGAAGACAGAGGATTGGGAGATTAACAACTTTCAGTCTCTCATCCAGCCATGACCTGCTTGTCACAGTGTAATGCCCTTTCTTCTAATGTGCTGACTCCAGTGTATCTGTATGAAAAAAAAAGAAGTGCCTGAAGCTCTGCTTTTGGAATCCATCCAGAAATATTTTCCCCTAAGCTTGTGACAAACAGCTGCCAGGACTCCATGAGTCCCTTAACGTACAGCAGTGAGTACTCCTCGTGAACATTGCATTGATAATGTGCTTGGTCAACAGTTTCACAGAGGACTGATCCAAAGATATATAAAGAAGAAACAAGACCTTCAGGGACATTGCTATACTTTCTGCCAAAAAAGAGCGAAAACATAAAAATGTCTTTGTTTTATGCTTAATTTCCAGTGCTCATTCAACTGAACATTTGTGGAAGTGGAGGATGCTGTAGGTATCTTTGTTTTCACTTGTCTTTCCTTTTAATATATTGAGAACTCTGTTTGCAAGTTCTGAGCTTTACCCCTCTGTTATAAACACATGGCTGGACAAGCCTAACCCCAAGACTTAACGCCTCAGATGCATATTTCTAAGAAGTTTAAATTCATCAAATCTGCTTTTAAAACAGAAAATAAAAATTATGCTAGTATCCATGGTATCTGCATTTTCATCCATGCAAAAATGGTTAACTGAATGCAGGAAGAATTGGGGCATAAACAGGAAGCAAAAGGGTTATAAAAAATGCTGTAGACTTAATTGCCTGACCTGAACAAGATCAATTTTCATGTGTGTACTGGAAAGAAATAAATGGTGTCTTGCCTTATTTTCTAACATCAGTAGCTTGTACAAAAAAATCCCAGGGTTAGACATTGGATGATGAAACTTTAAAGAGAACTAAAATTTCCCTGTTAGTTGCAATATGTGATTCAGAAGGTGGTGCTCTTCCCTCTGCTTATCTTTTATGAATCAAACGTTGGAGCTGTGGTAGAAGACTGCCTCATACAACTTAAGACCCTAGGCATCTGTGGTTATTCAGTTATTCAGTAGACCATGTCACAACAGTAACAACAATAAAAATTAAGAGCATGTTTCAGATGAAGTCAAAGCTTACTTTTCCCTGTGTGCACACCCTCTCCCCCCCTCTTTCTCTGTCCCCTGAAGTGTAAGCGTGGACTGGAGCCTGAATATTCTCTTTGCCCTGTGGCCCAAAAAAGTATTCAGCATCTCTGACTTGAGTAACTATGTTGACAAGTTTCTGTCTCATTTGCCCAGCAGGTTTCCTAATCATAATTAGTGATATCTCTGATATATTCTTCATCAGACGATCAGCCCTTCTGTTGCTAACAGTTAATAAACACCACTGCCCCACCCCCCCAAAAAAAAATAAAAAAAAAGGAAGGGTAGAAAACCAGAAACTGTCACAACTCTCACAGCTATGGATAACAAATGGTGCCAATGAAACAGTCTCATGGGTATTTTCAAGTGGTCACCCTTCTCTTCAGCTATACCTTCCTTGCAATGTTTTCCCAGTAACAGCCCCTCCAGCACACTCTTCAGAACCCAGGGCCCAGGAAGGCAGGGCACTGCTGGAGTCTCAGCTCTTCCTATGCCGTTAATGCATTTCTTTTTAATTCCAGATACTGGTCTATTCTATTAAATATTCTTTCTATCAGTCCTTTCTCGGACACCTCAACTTTTTCTTGGCCTAACGCATAGGACACTATGGGCTCTTTCATGTAGTTGGCGAAGAGAGCGCAGCAATGTCAGAAGACAAGCCACGGTGCAAAACTACCCATGGGGAATTTGTGCATTCCTGTTGACCCTCTTTGGGCACAATCACAGAGCAGCCAGTCAGCTGTGCTTGGCATCTGGAGTCCCAAGAAGAATGATGTTGCACTGCCAACTTACGATTTGGAGGTGCCAAACAGGTGCCATTGAGTGAACTATTTACAAGAATTTTGAGCATTGTCGGATCTCTTTTGACCTTACCAAGCTATGCATCAACATATAATATTGACTCAAGTTTTTCTGCGACAAACACATGGCAGAATTAGGTAAATTAATAATATTCCATTCCCATGTCTTTTTCACTTCTGCTTCAGAGTCTCTGCCATTATGAAAAGAGAAGTTGCTTCTATTCTTCAGCAGCTAGAAGTGAACAAGACATCACAGGATTGTCTGGCAGTGTAATGCAAACTTTTACATGTAAAACCATATTATCTGTAGGCATATGGACATTGCAACAATAGGCTTATATGGACATCGTTGTTACAGGAAGACTGAAAGGGTTTTGGTATGAGGTATATGAGTCTAGTTTAAAGTTTGATTTAAGTAATGCACAGTGAATATAGGTTGCTAAAATGCTTTAACATTAAATGAATCCTGTTTGTGTACAGTGGTCATCATAAAAATGTGAGCTCTTGCCAGCAAATCATTATGGATTCAATTTTGCTTGTGTAGGAACATTCTGCTGTATTGTTGGCATTCATATATCTGTTGACAGTTTTTGATTTTTAGTAATTATTACATGTTTCTACTTTTTATCATAAGGTACTTTTGTCTTGAATCTACTTATGGCATTATCATGTTTCCATTAATGTTTCTTTTATTTGAGACTGAATGTCTAAAACCAGGGGAAAAGGTAAGTAGATCTTTAAAATTATTCTAAGCTTTTCTTTTGTATGGTATGTGGTATTAATATTGCCCTACAGGGAAATAATCGAAGAACTTTATTATAATACTGTGGTTCAGAAAGGAAGCATGACAGCCGTACATTACTGCTAATTGAATTTAATGAGCTTCTTAGCACCATGCAAGTGAGTCTTTGAAATAGCAACTATTCAATTTTGATTATTCGGATTGTAATTAAATAATTTCACATTTACCACAGGGGCAAGTTTAATCTTAATTAGACCTTTTTACAGGAAGGTGATGCTGTGTATCTTTGCATCTATATACACGTAGGCTTTTGATATATTAATCAAAGTTTAAGCTTGAAATAGATAAATATGGCAGCATTTTCTCTAGGGAAATTTTGGTAGTGATGCACTTCAAGGTTTTGAGATCATGAAAAGATATTTTCTTCAAAATATAGTTATGTCCACAATTTTAACAAATTGATACCAGATAATTTGCCTAACTGAATGATATTTTGACTTTAGCACAGTTGCAAAAGAGAGGAAGCCTCAGTCTGTATTGTTAAAATTACAGAAAACTTGTGAGACTTTGTTACATTAGCTAATGGAAGTGAAGTTGGGCTGAACTTGCTTTCACTGTTATTATTTTCTTACGCTCCTTTCGATCTCACTGAAATCCTCAATAAAGTTTTGAACCACAGTCTCATATTCACCTAACAGTGAGTAAGAAATTGTCCACATGTTAAATAATCAATATAGGTGATTGGCTAGTTGAACTACTTTGATAAAATATATATGCTGGTATTTAAGACTTTTTCCCCTTGGTTACAAAATTGATAATATCAGCTTCTTTTCTTGCAATATGCTTTCCGAAATCTTGCATTATGTTTTTCCCTATTTTTGGAGTATTGAGTACCTAATAGCAATTACTTGACTGAGTTTGTGTTGTGATCTCAGTTGAGAAACAAAGGATTCCTTTTTTTCACAAGATGAGACTGCTGATTTAGGTTCCTAGAATCGGAGGTGTCTCACTTCAGTACAACAAGGGCTTGCCTCTCCTCTTTCCATAGGTTCAAGTTGCCCTTAATTTCTTTGAAAGTCAGTTTGAAATGCAGGTGCTTATCAACCCTGCAAAAGAGGCCATAGATGATTCAAGGCTGTAGGCATCATCCTGTAAAATTGAGAAATCTTGTACCTTTAACAATAGTCTCTCCAAGTGGGTGGTGGAGAGAAAGAGCTTGTAGTACAGCTACTTATACTTATGTTTCTGCTCTCTGGATGAAGAGAAAACTTAAGTCTCCAGGGCTGTCAATCCAGCATGAAATTCAGATATTTTTACAATTATTATTTTAGCTCTGTGAGTCACTCTGTGATACATAAGGATATGTGCAATACACAGATAATGGGTTAGATCTAGCCAAAGTGTTTGAGTGTGATACTGGAGATGCACTTGTTACGCTTTTTCGTCTCTGTGTCATTTCGTAGTGATATTTCTAGGTAGGTGAAAGCAATGATTCAAGCTTAGGTAATAACACTTTAAATTCTGTTCATTACCTTCGTATTTTAAAAAACAAAGAAAATATAACAAGAGCGTGTGATTGTCATTTCAGACACGCACACTCGTGTCTCAGTCTCTTGATTCAGTTCCACTAGCCATATCTGATCCGATACCTCAAAACAAGCCCTGCAGCAGAACTGATAACCCATAATGCTGTATGGAAACAAGAGAACTTGTGAAGACCTAAAATTCTCCATAATTCTAGTAGCAGTTCATTTGCTGCACAAACAAGAATGTTGATTATACTTGATTTAGCATTAATGAACACAGATGTATTTAGTCATGCAGTTATTCAGCATTTAGATATCTAGCCATAATATTTGACTCCATGATATTGTCAGCATTGATGCTTGGAAATGAAAATGCTAAAGACAGATGAGTGTCCTCAGTAGTATGTGGAAAAGTTTGTTATTTGTTGATTCCTTCCCCCCCTTCCCCTTCCCCTTCCCCTCCCCCCCCCAGTGGAATGTGTTAAAGAGCAATAAGGGAGAATAAAAATATCCAATTCCTCTGTTATACTGCTTAGCACCTTGTGTGTATGTCTTGACATCAGAAAATTGTACCTCTCAAACCTTCTTCACGTGCAAATCTTGAAATCACGTACAAGTCTTCCACGTCCTTTGTAACAGTTTCAAAGGTGTTTCTCCATTGCATATCAGCATCCAGGAATATGATACCTACAGCTGAATTCAAATCTGAGCATACAAACAACAATCAGAGGTATTTAGACTTTAGATTTGGATTCCTCTACAAATTTAGGAGAATAAGCTGAACTTAGGAACATGACTGCATACCAGCATCACTCCATTAAGCTTAACAATTGTTTCTACAAAATGCAAGGAGAAGCAAAATCAAGCATTTTTAGAATAAGAATTTTAACATCCATTTACCATGCTCATCAGATGAGTGTTTCTCTTCCTTTACTATATTGAAAAAAATCCGAAGTTCTTCCTAGTGACATTTTTCTTCATTGTTCCCTATCTTTTTTTGGAAGTTTTCATAATGGGCCTAGGACAGCTAGTTATTAACTGAAAGTTGAAACCATATAGACCTGGCATGCTCTGTGACAATGTATGTGGCAGGCATCAATATGACAAAACTAATATTCCAACCTGATACTGTCGTACCTTTTAGCTGACTGAGTAGGCAGAGTAAGTTTTGATTTTGGAACTGGTTTGACTTCCACTTCACGCTGTAGAGAAGTCTTGTGAAATGCATGGTCATTCCATATGTTGTTCTGAGAGCAAGAGGAGAAGACTTATTTCTGATTTAGGGTTAACACAGTAAAAGCCCATCAAAAGAATGAGGATATTACTGCTGGTGAGGAGGACTGAGAGTTACCCATCAAGGAAAGGTATCTGATACTAATACCGTGTCATGGATATGTACTTTAGAAAGTAAGTAAAAGTATCTGATATGAATGAATGTTTCAAACAGTACTGGGGAAATGGAACAAAGTAATGGTTAAGCTATTCCACCGGTGTTTATAACATCCTCTTTCTTTATGATGGTCTCTATACTTGAGTTTCTCCTATTTCCTGTAACCAAGTTTCTGCCAAATGGGTAAAAGAACACACTTGACAACTGACGTCCTTTCTTTTCCCCAGTTTTTGCTATCTTTTTCTTTAGGAGGAAAAACAAACATGCAATAATATTTTGTCATTTGAATATCAAGAATTCTTATCTATAAGTTGTGTTAGTTTTACCCAGACAAGGTTATGATATATCGCCAACACATCTCATCCTGGTTATTTTTACCTTTAGTCTCTGTACTTGCAAAGAGATATTTTTTTTATTGCTGTTGTTTTTTTTCTTTTTGATGTAAAATAACTGGAAATGGTGTCCTTATAATAGAACTGTTGCCAGAGACTGTTGTCCCAGTATATGTTTGCCCAGTGGCAAAACTGTAATTCAGCTAGTCTTGACACAGCAGGGCTTTTTGACACCTCAGCCTGTCATTTCTTGGAGTACAGACTCTGCCATCCTATCACTCTAGTTCACATTCTTATTTTCCTATATTATTCCATGACATGAAGAGTCTTGAAACACTTTGTCACCAATCTTCTTTTGCCCATGGCACTTAATAGAAAGATTCAGAAACTGAATATACTGTATTTTGGGGGAATCTGCTTCAGACAATTCTTTCCAATGTGGTATTTAACCAAGATACAGGTGCCATATAGGTGAAGAGATCCAGGTCGTAGGAGTGGAGGGGTTTGACAGTGTTGCTATGCTTTTGTGTTAAATCTCATTAATGCTTAAAAGTGTGTTATTTTTTATTTAGTTGAATAGGTGTGTTTCATTTGACCTGGAGAATTTGTTCACCAGACAAGGTTATTATATTCTCTTCCCATCACCAGCGCCATCTATTTAGGAAAAAAGCACGGGAGTAAGACAATCTAAGATCCTTAGCATAAAATACTGAAGGACTCCAAAGCTACGTTCCAACTTTTCCTCCCCATCTCAAGGAGTATAAACCAGAGCAGCAGAATGGACTATCTTCTCAATGCTATAAGCCATAAGATTTTCACGGTACTTCAAAAGCTAGTTTGTTTTTATAGCAGTACATAGTTACAGATGGACATGGCCCCTTCTCTTCAGCATCCCCTTGGTTAACTGCTCATCAAGAGTCCAGAGACATTTCCAAAAAACTTGGATAACTTTTTGAAACTATAGTAAATCTGTCACTATTATATAGATATATATATTTTAACAAAAAGTAATAGGAAAAACATTGCAAGTTACATTTTATATTTCTTGTCTCTGTCACATACATGATTCTCTAATACAAGTTTTTTGGAAAGTCTTTTGTAGGTGAGTGGATTTGATGCTTATTAGTATCTGATAATGATGGGATAACTGGTGGAAGGCCAGTACATACTCCTCAGACCTTCTGTTTCTGTTTCTTTGGAGAACTAGCCAATCTTCACTGCCTTGCTTATGTGTTCATCCTGCCATGTATCCTATACAGTAACTGAACTGATAAGAAAACATAAGGTGAAAATAATTTAGTAAACAGTTAATCAATACACTTGGTAATGTGTTGGTTAAATTGTTCAAATTACCAGTCTGGAGAGTTCAACTGTGTCTATAAATTCTCCAGACTCTTTGTGATGGATGATGAGCTTCCATCCAACCAGCTCTTTTAAACTTGATTTTTGGCTAGCTAGGTGATGGTCTGAATGAAAGGCCAATGAAGTGATACATGTATTAATAATAATTACGTATGACTAAAATGTTAATTTCCACTAATGAAAATTACCACTCATATCATTGATCATGAAAGGGAGAAGAATATGCTGATACACATTGTCAGATTCCAAGTTAACTGGAACGAGGTAAGAGAAAGACACCTAGGTATTGCGGTAGACAGATAATGAAAATACAGAAAAGTCTGATGTGCAGCAGAGAAATGAAAGCAAATACAGCGCTAGCACACATAAGAATAGGGAAATACATTGAAAATGCTATGCAATTATATAAATCAACAGTGCTGTTTCCTTTGGGTACTGGATTCAGACAGGGGTAGGTATTTACTTTTGCAAAGTCAATAAAGTGAAGTCCTGAGATGGAACATAAAATACTTCTATTGCAAGGAAAGGAAATGGCACCCTTGTTTCTATCTGCACGTTGTCTCTGAGAAATTACTAATATGGCCTTCACAATCTTATCTGAGCAGAAATATTTAGCTGGATAGATCATTAAGTGCTGCCTTTGAATGTTGACACTGTGACATGTCTGTATTTAGTGTTCACCAAATTTTGAATGCAGATCTGAATATGTTTCCAAACCCCGTTCTGTTTCCCCTCTCAGCCAATTTGTTGTTCTGGAGAACGTTAATATTTGTCTCTTTTTTAGCATGTGTTGGCATTCTAATGTAGTTCATCCGCACCGCTATTTTGAAACATTTAGAAGAAAATAAAGAGAAAACAAAGCCTCAATGAATAAAACCTAGTAAGACTATGTTTCTATGTTCAACTTTCACTGTTTGTCAGGTAATCAGTAAAAGAAAACGCCTGGAGTATTGCAACACCCACTCAGTGTGCGTGCATACCATTGTATCCATCCATAACAACTCCATCAGTAAAGCCGGGGGTGATGAGGAATGACTACTGGTAGGAGCTACTGAAGTAAATAATCATACAAGTAGGAATAATTGTAGAACTCCATTTTTGCATGTATTTCAGGCTGTTTTGAGACCATTTATATTTTAATGTGCCTAAAGTACCACTATCTCTAAACATTGTTTTGCTTCTGAAGGGGAAATGAGTGTCAGAAAGATTCTTGATTTCCAAAGTAAATACTGTACTTTAAGGGTAATCCTGTGAGCATCATAATGGAACATGAAGAGAATTTTGTGAAGTGGCTTATGTCACTGGCTGATTCTCAAACTGAAGAAATGTGTATTTCTGGAAATTACTCACAGAGCATAGATATCTGAACATGGTCTGTCAAGATAAGTCCTACCTTGTGTGAGAATACAACTGACCAGGCTTTAAAACCAAGTAAAACTATGATTTTGTTGTTGTTGTAATACTCTTTATTGACACTGGTTCCCCCTTTTATAAGACCGCCATATCATGTATTCGCTTTCTTAAAATCAATGTAGCCTGTTTTAAGAAACAAAACTCTCTGAATTTAGTTGCCTGTGGATTAGAAAGGACGGTTGTCCCCACTTCTCTGAGTGTAGGGCTATTACAGAAAATTCACCATTTTCATGTTCAGAAGTTGTCTTCTGTTTTTATGATTAAATGTGTTACGGTATGCACATCTGATTTTATGACACTGTCCTTTATATTAAACGTTCCCCATATCTTTCTACTTTTAACCAGCCAATATGTTTATTGACTCTAATCATATCTTCTTTTAACCTTCATTTTGCTAGAGTAAATGAGCTAAGCACTTTCCAATTCCTCTTATAGGATTGGATTCTGTTCTTTTGATGATGATCCTGTTATATCTTCTACAGCTTGAATTAATATTCCTTGCACATGGATGGTCACCTGCTGAAGTCCACATGAGGTTTTGTACAGTTGCATTAAAAGTGCAATACTGCTACCTGATCCGTTACGGCTACGTTGTCTTGGTTATCCAGTAACTGCCTAGTACCATTGAACTTTTCACCTTAGTCCTTCCATATGCAGTTTACAAGATTGAACTATATAACTGAAATCCTTTTTAGTCAGTGAGTGAAAGACCTTGGATGTACCATTAAACACCATCCTATTTCTTTTCTTCATTTTCAGGTGCTTGAGTGAAGACAGATAAAATAAACAGACTTTATACACATGGAAAAAACCCAGGTGTTTTCTTATTAAAAATATCTGTCAGGTTAGGGATGGATAATGTACCTTCAGTTAAACTGCATTGCATTGTATTACATTTTTCATGTATCTGCAGCTTGGATTATTTTTTTTCTTCCGAATTTTCCCTGAAAATTCCCAGATCTGCAGCCCTTGGGAGCATTTTCCCCACTTCTTTTGAGTAACTTTGATATTTATTCATCTATAATCAGATATACAAATGCATGTGCTAATACATTATATAAAGATCTTTGACCTTCCTTCTTTTTTTTCCTTTTTTTTTCAGAGAGCTTGGCTTTTGCTATATTAAAATCAATTGATAATTGATTATCACAAATTGTTGAAATATAATTATCATGAAAGAAAGTCCTTGTTTTCCAGCTGAATCTACTTAAATTCCTATAAAGACTGAAATAAGAGGGTGGAAGGGTCTCCTTTCTTGGCACCAAAGGGTAATGCTCCCCGTATGGCTATCCAGACTGCACAGCCCAGCCACTTCCTCGAATATCCCTGACACCTACACTCCTGATTAATGGATTCTATGCAAAGAAACATGCATAGTTAAAACTTTTATCCCTCTACAGGGCTGTCTTGCTTTCCACTGTTGTAAACACCTCTCCACACATGTTTTTTCATTGGTGCAGTGATATAAGGACCATGTCACTGCAGTATTGATTATTATGACTGAAAAAAAATAGGCTGCTTTTATTTTCTTTCAGAGTTGCTATATTTTAATACAATTGATGTAACTTCTAATGCCCTACCAACATTAAGTTTAAGGCTACTTTAAGTTTACTTAAAGAGAAAAAAAGTAATCTTTGTCTTTTATTCCATCTAGTCTCTGGATGTATTTGTAATACTTTCTCTCTTTGTTGCTTTGCATCTATTTCAGACAGTGATTTATTCTTCTTCTTTTGTTTTTCTTCTTATGTATGTATTTAGAAAAATCACATGCAACTGGCATATTGGCAGTTATATAATACTCATGGGACCTTACAGTATTTACAAGGATAAATTGGGACCACAAGTCCACTGTGGATTTGCTGACTTTATCTGAATTTAATTAAGAGGTGAAGAGGGGTGTAATAATATTAATTATTGCAATAAGCTATAGTACCATTTGACAAGGTATAAACATTTTTCTGATGAATGAAGTGTTTTCCTATCATCTGTGGCCACAAGGGCAAAGAAACTGCTGTGATCACAAGTGACGTACTATCCTTGATCTGTGGCCATCTGGCCATGTGTGTGACTGAAGGGGGATGATTGTGTAAAGCAGAGAACAGAGGTGACATCATTTTCATCACATCTCCATCTTTTTATCTCTGTCCACTTAGTTGCAAACACTGAACTTCACTGAGATTGTCAGCAAAGCCATTATTCTACTCGTTGGTCAATGTGTGTTCATTTTCTGGTGACTGCTTCAGGGATCAATGCAGTGTATGCTGATCTTTTTCTCAGGTTCATTTTTCCAAGGGCAGTTGTGTGTAATCCTCAGTTCATCTGCGTCATGAAAACATCATGATTAAGAGGTGACAAATTGTTGAAATAATAATTCACCTGTGGGGAAGCTCAAGGACAAAGGAGTGATAAAATCTTTCACCTTTCCTATATGAAACTACTGTAGTAGTTGTTATGGTTGTTATGGTTTGTGTGCTGATTTTTGCTTTATTTTTATTTGTCTGTTTATTTAACTTCATTTTTTGGTTATTTTTATATTTATTAAAGGAGCTCATATTTGTGTTTTAACCCCCTGAGGGGGGGGTTCTGTTCATTGATGGATCTGGGTAGAGGAGATGGAAGGAAAAGTAAACCAGTAGGTTCTCCAGAAAAAACCAAGCTTTTCTCTTCCGTTTAACCTAATCTGTAGCCTACAGGGAAGCTGTATTGCTGAAATAAAGAAGTACTGATTAAAAAAATATCTTGGGTCTTTCACCAAAATTGTTTGATGGTATTTTATGATATGAGAAATGTCTTTTAATTGAAATGAGTCTCTGGAGGGTGAGAAATGACCTAAAGCAGTATTTGAGAGAAGTGCCTTGATATGGCACTCTGAACTGCATATTATGAAATAAATAAAACCATACTGAGCATAAGCAGAACCAGGGCGACTTTCTGTATAATGCTGCCTGTGAAAGGCTTATATAGAAGATAAAATATACTGACTCTATCTGGTTAGAGATCTCTTTTTGGATCAAAAGCTTCTGAGAAAAACTGAGGTTTAGGCTGATGTTTGCTTGATACATGCTATTTCTAGTACACAAGGATTGATTTTACTAAGAAATATAAAGAACTAAATCTGTAAATCTGCAAATTACAATCAAGAAAATATATTTCTGTAAAAGTTTAGGTTACAGGTTTTCAGGTGTGGGGTTTTTTTTTTTGTTTGTTTCCTTGCTTGCTTGCTTGTTTTGTTTTTAATTTCAGTCATATCTAAGTAAAAATGATAGCATGATTTCTTTTGGCTTTCTCAGGAATAGGAACCTGTCTTATACTCAGAAATTGCAGAATGTGTTTCAGCTTGTCTTTAATTCTGAGCACACACTGCTCTAAGGGAGGGGTAATACAATACTTTTTGCAATATCATCCTACTATGAGGCTCAAATTCTGTTTTCAATACATTTGTAAAATATGATAGCAATTCCTATAAAATCAGGATAATTTGATTGCAGGATGTTATTTATTTAAATAGCATTTATCCATATCCATACATTTATGATAATAGGATAATTCTTTTTTACATTAATTAGATATGGATTTTTAGATGTTTGTGAATTCTAAGTGTATCCAAATAAATTCTGTGATTTTGATTGTTCAATTGTTAACGAATAAATACGAAGCTTATTTTTTAAGCAACATAAATATAAAATCTTTCTGGTTTAGCCACCTTTACTTTAATGAATTCTGATTAAAGCTAAATATTGTCCTGTCTTGATAAATTAAATAATTTGAATTTGTCAATCACAGTGCAGAAAATAGTTTCTGTATATATAAATAGTAATTATGATATGTCTTTTCACTGTGTCCAGAAGTTGCTTTCCCTCTTTGTGGTAAGGGAATTCATCCATATTGCCTTTCCTAAGTGAATAGCATCTGTCACAGAGTATGTGAAGATGACTTAGGTCCGGATATAAATCTGTACTGAAACCCAGTAATGACTCATATCTTCAGTTCTTTCAGTGTAAGCCCCAGTGTAGGCATTCATATTTTAGAATGTGTCATATTTTGATTTAGTTTAAGCCAGCTAAAAATGACTTAAATCAATGACTTAAAAATGACTTAAATCAATATAATGCAGCGTTAAAGTTAGGAATGTTTACACAGAGACTTAAACCAGCATTAGTCTATACATTGCAATTTCATGTGAACTGTATACGTAAAGCACCATTTAAAAGCTTTATAACCGGTAAAAATCTCCGCCGCGCTGTCCTGTTTCCCAGTCTACCTCAGAGCCATAGCATCTCAAGCTGTTTCTCCTACATTTAGGAGCTGAAGGGACAGATTTGAACATGGTGCGAGAAGGATTTCCTCCGAGGAAACCTTCTGTGCCTGGGAGAGGGCACTCCGAATCTGCTGGTGGTGCTCCTTCCCATTTGTTTGGACCATGTGGCTTCCCCTGCAAGGGTGAGGGGGAGGCTCTCCTGCTGCCGTCATCCTTCGGAAGCAAATGCATCCCAGGCTGTAGTTGGATATCCCTATAATTAAATATAGCAATTTTCACTCTGCCTTGCAACATATGTAATCTTTTACACCTGCGTAAAACAGGAATAAAATGTTCCTATTCTGATTTGCTTGCAGTGTACGCTTGTATAGTATTCGTTCTGCACCGGTGTTAATGACTCCACCAAATGCCAGACACTAGAGAATGAGTTGAAAAAGGGTGGTTCATAGCCGTGAAAGTTAACTACCGTTGTGTTGACATTGCTTTTTATTTTGTTAGGAATGGAGTAGTAGCCAAGATTTCATACAGGAGGGAAATGAAATCATCATTGAGAACAGGGAACTACGCCCTCACCCCCTCAAAAGAAATCGTGTAGTTTGAAGCAATGACAGAATAAGAAAACATCTTTGGAAAAAAGTGCCTAAGGTTTAGCCTATACCCTACGCCATAGTAAAGAAATGGTTTATCAACCTGTCTTTAATTAAGCAGTTTTACATGGCTGGAAACTATTATCTCTAGAAGCTATATAGTGGTTCATGCATGCAAGGCACTTTTTTTGTGCGAATACATGAATGTTGTTTAAGAAAGAAAAAAATAATCCTAATTTAAGACATTTAAAAAAATCTTATAGTTGAGTGCTGAATGAACTTACTTCAACGAGTGTACTAGAAGTCCATGTCAGACTTACAGTATAGGAAACATTTTAATCTTTTTTCCCCCAGGCAATAAGAGAAATATCTGTGCACATTTTATGCCACGTTCTGCAACTGTGACTATGCCAACAAGTTGCATGATTTATTGGCTTAGTAGCAACAATGGAGTGATTTCCATAAAAATCCCAAGTATAAATCCAACCAAGACTCCTACAATGTGGTGCTTTGACCTAATCTATTTAGGAGTCGAATTCTTTTCGGCATAGAACCATCATAAAACAAGGAAATTGCCCTGCACAAGGTGCTGAAAATTTATTCTGGATAACTACATGAGCTTGCAGAATACATTTTGTTTCACAAGTACACAGACATGCATAGCATTATGCAAGGCGAAGGAAAATCCAAATTATTTTCCCAGTCACCACTCATCAGGGAACAATAATACCATGGATTTTGTCTAATTCGTCCATAAAAAATTTTGATATGAAATAATTTGACCTTGTTATTTCTGTGAGGGGTGATCAGGACTGTGAAAATACGGTTTTATTTAAATACAGCATGGAGATGGGTGAGAGCATTTGTCCTTAGCCATGTAGTCTTTGCTGTAGAAACAGTGGAAGGATGAGCTCATCAGATTGAGACATAACATTTATAGAGCAGAAAGTAGAACGTAGTGATACATCCTGTCAAACTACCAGAAAGCAGAGCCCAATCAGAATTTGAAATTAAAGGGTCAAAAAACTGAATGTAAAGTTTTGAGACAGCAACAGGTTGTTGTCATACTGTAGAATGTGGTAGGTGTTTTAACAAGAAAATATCGCGCTGCTGGTGGATGAAAGACCAGTCTTTTCTTCAGTGGCCGTTGTATTATAGGAACATGGTCAGGAAACAGGATTCTGTGACGTTAGAGGGAGTATGAGAAACAAACTAAATGTTCACTTTAATAGCACTTCTTCAAAATATTATAGATGTCTCTGAAACCTGGGTTCAGGGAAGGCAAGACGCAGTGGGCACAAATTGAAATACAGAAAATGCCACTTAAACCTGAGGAGAAGACTTTTACAGTTTTGGTGGTCAAACAAGGGAGGTTAGATTAGTTGGTCTTCACAGGTCCCTTCCAACTGCAAAGACTCTGTCAGTGATTCCCAAATATAGAATGAAAATTGTTTAGTAATTGATCATATATGTAATTGTATTTATACTCCAGGCACTTCCTCAATTGCAATTATAATGTAATTGTTTAACCATAAAAAAGATTACTGTTGTTATTACTTTTATTACAAAAACATCAGTGTCAGGTTGCTCTCACTGTTATATGCATTGTACAAATAGTTCTGTCTATTGTTTACGAGTAAAAAGATAAATTATATGATGAATTACTATTGCTATTTTACAGATGGAAAACATAGGCTGAAAGATAAAATCCGCATGCTGGGTCCTTTTCTATGCCTAATGCCCATTGCCACCCTTGGTAACCCAGTTTAAACATATGGCTGAATTAGAAACTGACCCTCAGCAGTCAGAGTCCCAATCTCGTCGGTAACCATTGCACCATCCTTCCCCTGAACTGTCCTTGAAAGCGGAACAGGAATGGAGCGATGACGGTGGTTACCGGTATACACAGTGCATATGTGAGTGTGAACTCTGTGTTGCTATTGAAATACCTCATCTAACTTTCAGGAATTATTGTACTGGTAAAGCTGGATTATTATTAGGTGCTAATTAATTCTGTGATATATTAAAAGAAACAGGACAGATTAAGAAAGTTTTTCATTGAAGCAATACCTTAACACTTTTAATACCAAGTGGCAGTTATTTCTGTAATTATAGAATAATATTCACTGTCTTTGTGCAAAGAGGGAAAGTATGTGATCTGGTTTGGAGACTGGAATGCCATCTGATCCATTCCTGTACTGCTGCCAGAGGTAGTTCATAACATCTTCGTGAAGGATAAAATGCTGATGGCAGGTAAAATATTTGAGGTTCATTTAAAATTTAGCAAAGCGTTATTGTAAGATGAAACGTACCTCCTGTTCTCCTTTGGCAGAGTGGCTCTCATAATTTTAATGGTAACATTAGGCCAGATTGTGATCTTCATGCAGCACAGGAGTAAAATCACTTTCTACAGGGAAGTTTTTGGAATGATCCCAGCGATTAAGTTTTATAACAGCAGTAGTCTCTGTAGCTTTCCCTTATATGATAATAAGTTAAACTGGGGTATAACCTGTGACTGTGAAATGTGTCCGATGCATTTTTGTCTCTTGTGTCTATTTTTGGTTATTCTCATTTTGGTTTATTCTATTTTGTTTATTTTGGTTTATTCTATTTTGGTTATTCTCATTTGTTATGGAAGATGAATAATATATCAGTGGTATAGGTGCATGTATAAAGGGTTTTTTCCCGCTTTAAAGAATAACACTTTTAAACTTTTATATTCTGTTCTCTATATGTTAATATATTTTTCTGTACGATTTAATATGTTTCTATTTCTATTTTGTATTCTATAAATTTGATGAAGAATATATTTATTTTTAATATCTGTGCCCAAATGGAAATTCTTCCTGATGATAAGAAACTATTAGATCCCTCCGGTTAAGTTTTAAATAATGGTTTATTGCTTTTCTAGATCCTGAAGCTGATCCTGACATAGAAAGCAGTCAGCAGAGACAAGAAGCTGACAATAGAATAATTTAATTACAGTTAATTAATAAATCCACTGGATCACAATAAGTTAATAAAAGCAGGTGATAATACATCTTCAGGACAGAAAATCAATGTTTGGAGAAAACATGACTGATGTCATCAAAACATTCCTTGTATTTCCATACGGCATATTAACTAGATAAATAATTTTCAGTTATTCAGAAGTATTATATATAACTGATGAGATATGATACACAATGGCTAGTGATGTGCACTGTTGTAATTTCTGAAATTCAAAGAGAAACTGCAAATATTACAGTATCTCAAATTAAGCTCAGTATTAGTTATAAAGGAATGTTACCACATTTTTCTCCCTGAGTTTTCCTTCACACATTGCCTTCAAGCATAGAAGAAACGAGCTTTCTGGAATTCAAGAGACTTGTATTAACCATAGTTTCTATGGAAGTATTTAGGTTTTGGCTTGAACTTGTCAGATACCATACATCTGTGATCTGTTGATTAATTAGGGATCACCATTATATTTACTACCAGGTGTTTTTTACTTCAAAAGAGAAAATACATTTCCAGGTATTTGAACAGCTGCATTATGTGTAAAATTAACATAGGTTAACATAGTACACACCTGCCTTAGAATTTTGATGTTCTTCAGTGGAATGACATGAAGTAGTTTCAGATGTATAAAATATGTAAGTAACCATTAACGACTGTCACACATATATAAAATCACAATGGAAGCAGACTGATGAAAAGGTTGTCCTAGGGGGTAAAAAAAAATATTGTTCAGATCTGCAGTTAGTAGGGAAGATTTATGTATGTCGTGGGGATACCTGGCTTTTAATTCATGTCAGGAAGCAGCTCCACTGTGTCAGAGGCAGTTTCTGCACAAAGAATACCCAAGTTCACAGGTGCTCCCTAGCATTGTTCACTTGGCGTTGTTGAATGTACAGTTCCTGCCAAATGCTATAAACGTTGGAAAAAACCCTAACCCACAACAAAATAACTAGCTGCATTTCAGTGTATGCAGTTCAGAAAAGGATGATGATTTTTCTATCTCATTGAGCCATGGTGTGAATTGGCACTACAATATTTACCAGATATTTTGTCTGGTAAATAGGACAGTGGCTGTAGTATAGACTACCCACTCTGTGGTGTCTCAAGAAAAAAGTTCCACATCATTATTACTATTTTTGTTGATGAAGATAGGCAGGACAGAGTATAACCTATAGTCAAAACCAGATAAATTCCACTTTATTGTCTATGTTTATAAATTGTATGTTTTAGATGGTCTGCCTAAGAAATTTTAAGTACTTGTACTTCAGAGTTGTTTCTATTTCATAATTAATCATGAGATTTCTAACTATGTTCATTATAAAGCACATTATAATCTGGTGCTCGGTCAGCATGAGACACACCACACCATAAAATGTTACCCTTTTTCCCCCCAACACACACAGGTTGCCAGAAAAAAGGAATGTGCAATGGAGATTGTTAATATGGAAATATCCCAAGATACGGCATACCATTTGAGAAAATAAATGGACTACACTTTGGCATGAAGGATAATTAATTTTACCATGAATTACTGAAGACAGGTAAACTGAAAATCACTTTCCTTCCATTCTTTCATTTATTAATATTGTGTGTCTGCTAAGGTCTGCGGTTATCTTCTTTACAAATTTTATTCTTGGCTTTTCATCTGTACCTTTTCATATAATCACATATGACTGTATAAGAAACAAAGTGTTAAAAGGGGTGATGGGTGATCAATTTTTAGGACAGATCTCAAACTGACTTTTAAATTGGTAACTGTAGGCTCTCCAGAAGTAAATTATAGGGAATGGATTTCTTGGGACTCATCTACATCAGTCTTGTAGTCATGTTTGTACTTAAAGCATATTCTGGATCTGGATGCCAGTTGCATCAATAATGAAGAAAGCATTTGGAAAACTCTTGTATGCTCTCTTCTTTTTGACTTTTGCATCTTCAGAAAGCAGTTAAATGAAGCCAAGGATGGATGCTGTTGAGCTCTAAGCTAAGGAGAGAAAATATTTAGCAACATAGAATGAATTTTAAAAAGGCACAGCCTCCTTATTTTTTATCATGTTAATATCAGAAATATACTCCTAAATATAGTATGTCAGGATAGTAGTAGCTCAGGCATCCTTGTAGCAGACAGGGCATTCTACCAGAGTTTGTAAATTAAGTGAAGGAACAATCACAGCAACTAACATCAAACATAGTCAAAGCAATAGGTGACATTTTATTCTTAAGTCGATGATATTATCTAGGAAGCATAAGTATTATTCATTAATATTCAGAAAGGTCTGCATGCAGTCCAAGGGATGTGGGGGGCAGCAAGCATGGAGCCGAGAACATCAAAGTGTGTTGATGTGAGCACAGTCTTTTGTGTTTGTGCAGAGGAATACTGAATCATGAGAGAAATTCAGGGTACAGAAGACCTTTCAGTACCGTGGGTCTGATTTTTCACATCTTTGTACAGTCGTGGATGTGAAAAGTGAATTCTGACGGCTACCAGCACTGGAATGGGCATTTTACATTTTCACTTTTCAAATAATTAAATGGATTTTGAAACCTTTTGGTGGTGAACAATCAGTTCTAATTATATTTTTCCTTGTACTAGAGTTTTCTGAGATTTTTTCCTATATGCGAGTATGCTATTAAGTGAGAATTATTTTGAGTTGTGAGTTCCACAACCATCCAGGTCTTAACAAAAGCTTTCCAGATAAAAACCTGACAAAAATAGAAATAATGATGTTATAAGAACATCAGGATTTTTTTCAATTATCCTTTTTTCCCATCAAAGAAAAGCAATCTGTATAAATCAAGGAAGAGCATTATTTTCTTCTAAAGAATAATTTGTTTTCTTTTTGGTACTTTTCAAATGTATAGAAAATCTTTTTACTGAAAAGCAGTTTTTAGTATGCCTTATAGTAGAATGTTACTATATTCTGTGCTAACACTATTAGAAATTAGTCGGCAATGATGAATGTTATGTTTTGGAGACTGCTGAGAGGTGTTTTATGAAAGTTTTTGGTGTATTGATGCAATACAATTGGACAACTTTCAAAGATGGTGATGAGCTAAATTTGAATAAATTTGCATGGTTAGTATTAATTTAGAGACAAATTGAAGAAAGATAGAAATTCTAAATTAATTTCTAGACCTAATAAATGTGAAAACATGATGGATGTAGACTTGTCTGATTTGATATTTAGTCTTTCTTTCTCTTCCTCTTAGGAAAGAAGGGTTAAAACTAACTTTGCACTATAGGTATTTATTCGATTACTGCCACTTGTCTTTGAGAATTCCTATCTCTCGTCTGTGTACCACCTGCTGGGTGGAATTCTGCTCACTTATTTATACATGTCTTACAGCTTCAGGGTTTTTTTTGCATACTATTTACCGACAGGTCGTATCAGGAATTTTTTTGACTAATATATAAAATTCCTCAAATTGTATGTCTGAGTACAGATAGTACCATTGTCAGTCTTAGACTTACAGAAATATTTTTAAAAATACATTTTAGAATTGCTTTCTTATACTGCAGAAGAGAATTGTTGTGTATGAATTAACATTAATATTCCATAAACATCTGTTTGAAATATATGGTTTTTTACATTGCTTGAGGAATCAAAAATGGCATATATGGTGTTTATATCATCTAACTACCCATGCGATTATCTTCTGAATGAAATGAGAAGTTCCCAGGCTTGTGTATTGTATTTGCGTGGCAAGGTTTTGGTAGTGGGGGGGCTACAGGGGTGGTTTCTGTGAGAAGCTGCTAGAAGCTTCCCTTAGGTCCGACAGAGCCAATGCCAGCCGGCTCCAAGGTGGATCCACCGCTGGCCAAGACCAAGCCAATCAGCAATGGTGCTAGCGCCTCTGGGATAACATATTTAAGAAGGGGGAGGCGGGAAACCAACTGCGCAACAGCAGTGTCAGTGAGAAGAGAGGAGTGAGAAGATGTGAGAGAAACAGCCCTGCAGACACCAAGGTCAGTGAAGAAGGAGGGGGAGGAGGTGCTCCAGGCGCTGGAGCAGAGATTCCCCTGCAGCCCGTGGTGAAGACCATGGTGAGGCAGGCTGTCCCCCTGCAGCCCATGGAGGTCCACGGTGGAGCAGATATCCACCTGCAGCCTGTGGAGGATCCCACGCTGGAGCAGGTGGATGTGCCCGAAGGAGGTTGTGAAAATCCCATGGGAAACCCATGCTGGAGCAAGCTCCTGGCAGGACCTGTGGCCCCGTGGAGAGAGGAGCCCAGGCTGGAGCAGGTTTGCTGGCAGGATTTGTGACCCAGTGGAAGGGACCTACACTGGAGCAGTATGTTCCTGAAGGACTGCACCCCATGGAAAGGACCCATGCTGGAGCAGTTTGTGAAGAACTGTCTCCCGTGAGAAGGACTCATGTTGGAGAAGTTCGTGGAGGACTGTCTCCCGTGGGAGGGACCCCACGCTGGAGCAGGGGAAGAGTGTGAGGAGTCCTGCCCCTGAGGAGGAAGAGCAGCAGAGACAACATGTGATGAACTGACCACAGCCCCCATTCCTGTCCCCCTGAGCTGCTGGCAGGGAGGAGGTAGAGAAATCAGGAGTGAAGTTAAGCCCGAGAGGAAGGGAGGGGTGGGGGGAAGGTGTCTTAAGGTTTCGTCTTTATTTCTCATTGTCTTACTCCGATTTGATTGGTAATAAATTAAATTAATTTTTGCCAAGTCGATTCTGTTTTGCCCATAACGGTAATTGCTGAATGATCTCTCCCTGTGCTTACCTCGACTCATGAGCCTTTTGTTTTGTCTCCCTTGTCCAGTTGAGAGGGGGAATGATAGAGCGGCTTTGGTGGGCACCTGGCATCCAGCCAGGGTCAACCCACCACAGCTTGTCACGACGATGCAGGGATGTATTACAGCAGTTAACAGGTTTTTTTCCCCCCTCCGCTCAAATGGTAGGTTTGCAGGTTTTTCAGGATCAACAAAACCTTGTTATCTAATTTTGGACATAAACTGGACAAAACTATAGCATTTAAAGTAGTGTGCAATAAATACACTTGTTATGGTGTTGCCATTTTTTTCATGGGTGGCTTAACTTTAAATAATATAGTGTTTAAACAAGTTTTGTTGTAATGGAAACAAAAATTGGAGTTTATGACAGTTTTTAATGAAAAAAATGTTCAGATGCATTACTCGTACTTTAGCAGTCAGGATTTTTAACTACATCCCTTCATAAAAGCCTTAACAACAAAAAGTAACTTTATCTTTTTCAGCTGGTGTAACTTGAGGAAATGGAAGGTTTAAAACTTGAAAATTTTCATATCTTTTGAACAGGAAGGGACTTATGTAGAATGCAGCTCCCTTCTGAAAGAGTTGGCCCATCTAAAATTTGTTTTCAATGGAGCAAATCTTTTCAAATATGTCTCAGAAAGCCCTTAGGCTGAGCTATATCTTTCTCTTCAGTCACCTGAGAAGATAAATTGATGTGCTTCAGGCATTTTGCTTTTACGGGTCAAATTCCACATTATATCTCAAAGTCTGGACAACTAACCTTTTTTGAGAGAAGAGAAGGCAAACACTCCAAATAACGCTTGTTATGAACCACGAACAGTGGTTGATATGAACATATCACGTCAATAGCATTTATTTTCAGAATTTCATACTCAGCTTGGGTAATGAATTGGACCTGTTGAACCTGTGTTCTCTCAGACTTTGTCATCTGCATCAGCAAAATTTCTTTGGCACTTTTCCCAAGGAGCAGGATGAGAACCAATGCACTGTGAGAAAAGCAGATATTATGCTTGCAGCTTCTGCAGGCTTTAAGTACAAAACATCAATTGAAAATACTGGCTCAATACTTAATGACTTTGTAATCCAGGTAGTGTAGTCCTCAAAACCCACTGCAATAAAATAATGAAAAAATATTGTAGATAAGCTTTAACATGCCCCAGAAGGATCAGATTGATCATGAATGTACTATGCTTTAAAGATTGATGTTTGAAAAATCTTTGAAATGGTGGCCTAACTGACCAATGAAATTTAAAAGACTGTTCTAGCAACAGCTTCTATTCTTAGGTGAGAAATGTTAAAAACTTCAATGTTAGAATATTGGTACTCTTTACCTTGTCAGACTCAGAAGCTGGAAGAGACTAATTACTGTGAGACTAATGGGGGAGGGCAAAAAAGCAAAGGACAGAAGTCCAAATGTCAAAACCAAAAAGCTAGAGCAAATATATTTAAAAATATTTGAAACCCTTTTAGATTAAGGAGTTTTCATGTGACCTTATGTGATATTGAAGAGGAACAGTTGTTATTGCAGAATGATAAGGAACTGGCTGGAAGTGCTCAGAGTTAGTCCTCAGAGAACTGACCTGCTGTCAACAGGTAGAGGTAGTTTGGCAGATAATAGAAACTCTTGCAGCCAGTAGCTGATGACAACTGCTTCTTACTGTTCAGCTGCAGAAAGACGGAGCTGCTTTCTACGTGGGGGCTAGCTCACTGCTTTTACTTGTGCACTTCACTGAAATGTTTGCAGGATTATGTTCTCTTGAACTTGCACTTTCTTAGTAACACTTTGAAGTGCTTAATCCAAGCAAGCAGAAGTGTTGCCAGAACTGTAATATTTTACCCTGGTCACAAGACATCATATATTTGTGTTTTAAACTTTTCCCCATGGGTTTTCTTCCTTTTCAGAGATCTCATTTGCCACTGAATCTGTGTTTCTCAATATGGTTTGAAAATCTCTAGAAAACTTGACCTGTATTTGAATTGTAATGAAACCTGAAAGCACAGGAATTCTGATAGTGTTCCAGGGTATTTGAATTTTGGATTTCATATCACTTTTAAATTAAAAATGTGGCTATAGGAATTGTGTCTAGAAGATGACAGCCAGTAGGACAGCTTCATCGGAGGCCCAACTTAAATGCCTCTCTGCAAACGCACGTAGCACAGGGAATAAACAAGAAGAGTTAGAGACATGCGCGCGCCTGCAGGGCTACGATCTTATTGGCATCACAGAGACGTGGTGGGATGACTCTTATGACTGGAGTGTTGGAATGGAAGGATACAGGCTTTTTAGGAAGGACAGGCAGAGGTGACAAGGAGGGGGTGTCGCCCTCTATGTCAATGACCAGCTGGAGTGCACGGAGCTCTGCCCGGGGATGGATGAGGAGCCAACCAAGAGCTTATGGGTCAGGATTAAAGGGAGGGCAGGGACAGGTGACATCACAGTGGGAGTCTGCTACAGGCCACCTGACCAGGAAGACCGAGTGGATGAGGCCCTCTATAGACAGATAGGAGCAGTCTCATGTTCACAAGCCCTGGTCCTCATGGGGGACTTCAACCACCCCGATATCTGTTGGAGGGACAACACAGCAGGCCATAAACAATCCCAGAGGTTCCTGGAATGTGTCGATGATAACTTCCTTCTCCAAGTGGTAGAGGAGCCAATGAGGAGAGGTGCTATGCTGGACCCTGTTCTCACCAACAAGGAGGGGCTGGTGGGGAATGGGAAGCTCAAGGGCAGCCTTGGCTGCGGTGGCCATGAAATGGTGGAGTTCAAGATCCGTAGGGCACCTAGGAGGGCACGCAGCAAGCTCACTACCCTGGACTTCAGGAGAGCAGACTTTGGCCTCTTCAGGGATCTGCTTGGTAGAGTGCCATGGGATAAAGCCTTGAAGGGAAGAGGGCCCCAATAAAGCTGGTTAATATTCAAGGATCACCTCCTCCAAGCTCAGGAGCAATGCATCCCAACAAAGAGCAAGTCAGGCAAAAACACCAGGAGGCCTGCATGGATGAACAAGGAGCTCCTGGACAAACTCAAACACAAAAAGGAAGCCTACAGAGGGTGGAAGCAAGGACAGGCAGCCTGGGAGGAATACAGAGAAATTGTCTGAGCAGCCAGGGATCAGGTTAGGAAAGCTAAAGCCCTGATAGAATTAAATCTGGCCAGGGACGTCAAGGGCAACAAGAAAAGCTTCTGTAGGTACGTTGGGGATAAAAGGAAGACTAGGGAAAATGTGGGCCAAGAAGGACTCGGGGGTACTGGCGGAGGAAAAGCTGGACACGAGCCGGCAATGTGCGCTCGCAGCCCAGAAGCCAACCGTACCCTGGGCTGCATCCAAAGCAGCGTGGCCAGCAGGTCGAGGGAGGGGATTCTGCCCCTCTGCTCTGCTCTGGTGAGACCCCCCCTGCAGTGCTGCGTCCAGCTCTGGGGTCCTCAGCACAGGGAAGACATGGACCTGTTGGAGCGGGTCCAGAGGAGGCCACGAAAATGGTCAGGGGGATGGAACACCTCTGCTATGAGGAAAGGCTGAGAGAGTTGGGGCTGTTCAGCCTGGAGAAGAGAAGGCTCCAGGGACACTTTATTGTGGCTTTCAGTACTTAAAGGGGGCCTATAAGAAAGATGGGGACAGACTTTTTAGCAGGGTCTGTTGCGACAGGACAAGGGGGAATGGTTTTAAACTAAAAGAGGGTAGATTTAGATTAGATATCAGGAAGAAATTTTTTACAATGAGGGTGGTGAACCACTGGCACAGGTTGCCCAGAGAGGTGGTAGATGCCCCATCCCTGGGAACATTCAAGGTCAGGTTGGACGGGGCTCTGAGCATCCTGATCTAGTTGAAGATGTCCCTGCCCATGGCAGGGGGGTTGGACTAGGTGACCTTTAAAGGTCCCTTCCAACCCAAACTATTCTATGATTCTATGACAGAAATGCCTCTCAACATGTAAAAATACGTTGTTGGATTAAAGGGTGTCTTATAAATACTAAAATTAATTCTTTTCAAGAAAAAATAATTAGAGTGACAGAAATTTTGTAAGCATCAGTATTTTTCATCCAACTTATTTTCATAATAAATCATAGTATGAACCATGTTAAATCCTAACCCTGAGTCTATTTTTAGAAAGAAAGAAAACAGGAAAATTTGAGCACAATTCCAGTTGAAATACATGAGAACCATTTGTCTCATTTCCCACAGTGTCTTTGAAATATTTAGCATAAACCTGTGAGTATTGTGTCTTCCCTGAAGCGTAGGAATTTTATGGACAGCTCTACTTCTGGTTCAAGGTGTGGACTATATTACCTTTCTGTCTAAGCAAACAACTTTGTGACTCAAATGACTGTTTCTCTTCACCCTTCCTGCTGCCACCACATGTAGTTTCCACATGAAGCTACATCATTATGGTGCTGATCAAACATTGCACTGAAAATCTCCTACTGTTTAAATTCCTTGTGGAAGTATATGGCACTATTATTATGGAAGAATGCTTTCAAGTTTGCATTTGCCAGGAAGCAAATAACATATAGCTTGGGAAAATGATCATTACTGCTAAAGCTATTGAATATACTGATATAAGTTAAGAACAACTTTTACAATTCTTAGTAATATCCTATTTCCTTCATTTACAACTCTCTCACCACACTTTCAAAAAAAGCAACAACAAAGTTAGCCATGTGATTCAACATAGATGTGATACTTGGCCCCATCTTGGAATGTAATACATCAAGTAGTGAAATAACTATTGTTGCTCTTATCTGTCTGCATATAGATTTTTTTTCATTTTAGATCCTTGATAAATCACTTGGAATTGATAAGTTCTTTTTTCTCTTTTGTCTGTTTATCTTTTTTATTTCTTCTCTCTTTTTTCCCATAAAGCTTCGTATTTCCAACTGCAAAATTACAGGATATCAAAACTTAGAGATTCAGGAGTGAATATTGGGACAGAACGTGAGGATTACTGAAATAAAATAAAGATTATGAAGCTCTGCAGTGGCTTATGAGGCAGAAGTATAGACTGTGAAGGTGAATCAATGAGCAAAGTGCAGGGGAGGAGGGAAGATCAAAGGTTCATGGTGAAGTGCATTATCATAGGAACATCACACAAAATGGTATATAATCAAATGATTAGTTGCAAGGCTAGGAAGGTCTTCAAAAATATTATCTTTTACTGTCTTGATTCACATATCTGGCTTAATATGTGTGATTTAATGAAAATTAAGCACTCTTAAATTACTGATACCAGCAAGTCTCTGTATTTTATATAAGTTTATGTGTGCTTAACTGCATGCTAGAATTCTTAACTGAAAAAAACTAGGAATTACTGCAGAAAAAAATGGTACATAATTTTCAGTGAACACTAGAAGTATGTGAAGAATTGTTCGAGCTGTATATGAGAACCCCCTGAGTAAGGCTGACATATGGCTGGTGATATCCTGTAGGGAAGTGTACAGTGCAAGGAGGTAATAATAATTCTTCTTAGAAAATAAAGGTCACAAGAGATAGCAAATGCCAAGAAATCATCAGGGATTTTTTTAGAGCCTATTGGGTCAGTAAAACCTCAGTAGGCTCATGTATTTCTTTAACTGTAAAAAAGGATTCTGTTTGGTTCATGGAATATAAGGGCTTGTGAGTGAAGTAGAGAAAGAACCTATTCCTAGCTTGAGCCAATGGTTGCTTCTCTAGGAGGATATATTAGTTTCAGGAGGTTATGTTTTTGAGCCATTGACCTGATTTCCAGCACTGTTGATTTCCTGCAAATTCAAAGTCAATAGAAGCTAAGGCACTAAGAATTTCAGGAGTTCAGTTCCTATATTTTCATATATGGATAGTGCTATGGATAAAATATGCTTCTGGAAAGGTATATTTTAAATGAGCATATGTTTAAGAATGTTCTGTGTTAACAAATCATTGATTGAATTATCCAATAACCAGAAGCTTACCTTTTTCCTTCTAGATTATCGTTTTCATTTCATATAAAGAATTATGAGAAGTAATTATGTTTTTTTTTAAAATGGTAGTGGTGATCACTCCAGGTTCTGAATGATGGATGTTCATATGGCAAAAGTTATTTTTATGAACAAGTTATCTCTAAGTACAACTGGCATGCGCTTAGCTTTTGGGAGTATGTTCAGAAGGTAGGAATGGAAATAAAGTCATGTTATTGATGCAACCGGATAAGTGTTAAGACACGTAGGCAGAAGAAAGTATAGCAGAAGTTAGCACGACCACTAACTATTCTATACATGGAGAAATACAGATTTTCAATTACCATCTTTGCGAATCTAACACTTACTGACCTATTAACTTATTTACTTCTCTATTGTAATTGCTTTTGGAAATATACATATTAACTGATGTGTAGCCCATGCATTTATATAGAGAAATACGAGAATGCTCCTGTTTGGGTTTGTGGTATGCAGAGATTTCCAGAACAAAAATTTATTTTTAAGGATGCATGTGATAATAATGCTTGCAAATTATTTTATTTGCCATGCCTACCTTTATCTGGAATTCATTTACTGTATTCTCTTTCTTTGTTAAACATCGGCTTGTCTGTGCTTGAAAATATTCACCCCTGGCTTACCAATTATAATTCACTGCTTCTGAAAATACACCTTTTTTGTTAGCATGAGGCTGCTTCTTGGGATTTTTTTCTCCCAGACCAACCTTTATGCTTGCAATGAGTTCCTCACAAATGTCTTCAGAACTGACTTCTTTAAAAGTTCTCTTTACAGCTTTTCTTTTCATGGTACCTGTAACAGTCTTCTATTCTGTGCAAACTGCTGGTGTACCGAGATCGACACTTCTCTAGATCAGTAGCCTCTTGCTCTGTTTGCCATGTTGCTGTGTTCCTGCTCCTCAGCATTTACCGTCCAGTTCATCTGTATTTGTAAAAAGCTAGCACAATACAGCTCTCATCTGCACCTGCCCTATGGGAACAACTTGTTACCATAGCTGTCATCAGAATTAGTTTCAGTATTATTATTCGTTGTTGCTGATGGGGATTTTTGTATTTCTAATTTTTATATAAACTGTGCAGACTGCCTTAATTTGGGGAATTTGATGACTCCATGATAGATAAGCTTATCAATACTTTCAAAATAGAATCTGTCTATATAGTTTGTAGATATTCCAGTATAACTCACCCATCCATTCAGACCAAGCTTTATGATGAATTTTAGCATTATGGGAATCAGCATACATGAAAATTACAGGGTTTTTTAGTAGACAGATAGATAACAAAAACAAATTGAATAACAAAATAACAAATTACTGAATTAAATTCAGTGACTTCTGTATGCCTGTAAAAATACTGAACTCTAACTTTATAGAAATATTTTATTATCCACTAATCTATTTGTCCTGTTTCCAGATGTAAGATTTTAATCCACTACAATTTTTATGTCTACACAATCTGTCACCAGATTACTTGAGAAACCCTAAGAATATAGTTTTCTATTTCCTGCTACTATCAAAATACAGTGCTGTATTATATTTTAGTATTACTATTAATCTGATTCCTTCTATTCCTTGGCAAATGAGAGTTACTTCTAACTCAGTATGGTTAGGATTCTGTATTAGCAATAGTTGATAGCATTAGATGAGTCTATAATTCTTTAGCAATTGCATTAACAGGAAATTCTTAGATGCTTGTAGCCTTACAGATTTGGACCGTAAGAAGTTTAGCTTTGTAAACAGGTTTGTAAAAAAAAATAGGGAAGCTAAAACCATAATGTTTACTATAGTGCTTTTTCTGGAATACTGCCAATATGACTGGGAAGATCACTCATGAGATTTTTCCAGCAATTATACAAGGCTATAGATCTAGTAAAGTACATACTTTATATAACTAAACAATAAAAAGCAAAATAGCAAGGGGGGGAGAAGAATGAGGGAAAGTAATTTAACTGTTGTTTTGTCAAATGCAACGCTGTATTCACTCACATTTGATGATATAGCATCCAGCTCCTTGTTCTCGTTGTCATCTGTCCTTCACACCAGAGGTGTGTGGTTTATGATGAGAGTGTGCGGACTCAGTTCAACTCCTGATGTGCAGGCACTTCCCCCGGGTCAGGTGGAGACTGCAGTTTGTGAAACTCCTCTTTTCCATGAAAAAAATTTTTCCTCTTTTGGTATTGATTCTAAATGCGTGTTTAGAAGAAATAACTCTGGCTTGTTAACATTTTCTCCATTTTCTTATTTACTTGTGATTGGAATGGGGTGGTTTTTGTTTGTTAGTTCTTCTGCTCCTTAAAATATTATATTTTTTACACTAGGAGACAGTAATCTGTGGGAATGTCTGTACCTAGAGCTTACTAACTTCTAATAGCTAAAACTTGATTACAGTTTGTAAGGAGAAGAACAATTGATAGGCTCAGAGTAAATGCTCTGAAGTTTTTGAAAATGTGATTTGATACCAAATGGTATGTAACACTGAATGGCATATTTATTGGCAGATTCACAGAGAGCTCAAAGAATCAGTAGACTTGTGTTTTTTGTTTGTTGGTTTTTAGGGGAAGACTCTTACCAGCAGTGCTATCTTCAGGTTGTGCCTGATCGAACCAGGTCTGCTGGTTTGCAAGGAACACCCTTGCAGCTGTCTTTGTCCTCTGCTGCTTAGCCTCATTAATCCATGAAATGCTGGAGACTGAGGCAGGGCAGGGAGGTAATTCTTCGACTACTTATAGCTTGTTTCACTGAGTTCTTTGAGGTTTCTGCGACTGGTTAAAGCACAGTCAGCTAGAGCTAAGCTGGGAAAAGTAGGAAAAATGAAGAATAAGATTTGACCAGAGGCATGTTAGTTCGTTGTTGAAAGGGAGTTTGTTGAATTAGCAGCATACTTCCTTCCAGTGGAGTTTCACTTGAGGAATTACTCAGGCAGATTAGACAAGCAAGCATTTTACAGCAATTCTCCAGGTGGAGCCAAGTCAGTATTCCTTATTTATTGTCTTTTTAGTTCTTTGAGGAACTGCCCTCTCATTGAACTAGAATGCCTTCAATCCTCCAGCCTCCAGTGATACAAGGAAATAAGGACTGACTGCAAAACTGAGTGTAATTACTGGGGGGCTGTGTGCACATGAAGCAGTTTTTTGTTAGTGCTCCTTTCAGAGAGTAACAAGCGGGTGTGATCATCAGGGAGAAAGGAGTGGTTTCTGTCAGCTTTTGCATTTGCACGCTCTTATATGTTAGATATGTAAACATTATGTAGATGTAAATTAAGGATTGGCTTTATGGAACCCGTACATTTAGCTTAATAAACAACCTGTACTTCCTAAATGCTTCCACATCTTTGCAAGTCACATGAATGCAAGATTTAACACCAATACACTTCCCTAAAACCGCGGGTTTTGCCCCTTTTTTTTTTTTTTTTTTCATAAATGCAGGTCAGATCCCCTATCCAGGCGAAGTTTAGTCAAGTTTCACTGAATTTTTACGCAATTCATTGACAGTGAAAGGTTCCTATATTTAGAGTAATAGGGAATCAGGGTGTTCTAAAGGAAAATCCAAAGCATGAGAGGAAGAGAACAAAACTGCAAGTTTTGTCATGGTGCAGTCTGTGGCAATGGCTTTTAGATGTCGTGCTGTCAAAGTGGATCCAAATGTAAGGGAGGGGGAGACAAGTGTAATAGCATCTTGTCTGGGGCTGATCAGTCTGTCTGTTTCATTTGCCCAAGGTGTCTTCAGTCCTATTCCCATTTCTGTCATTTCAGACAGAGCTTAGAAGGTTTCTTCCTCCCAGCTTCGTGCTGCTGATGTAAAGTATTTTTGACTTATTGTTCCTGTGTACAGATAAAGAAAAATGAATGATGATTTTAGAAACTCCTAGATTCTGCACACAAGAAAAAGTAATTTCTCCCCTTTCTCCAATGCTGCTCTGTAGAAAGACAGAAGGGCGATCATCTTTGAGAAGGAAAATTACTTTAATGCTACTTGATTTACAAAAGGTTTGCATCACATTAATGATTTCAATTTGTTACTGGTTTTTTTTGAAGAGTGTGGAAAATAAAACCGTGTAATACTTTTTTCTACCTTTAGCCCCCTTTGCTTTCAGATATAAGGAGGAGCTTCCATGCAGCAGTAGCGCTGCTCTGTTATTTTGTGATGGGAGATAGTGGTAACATAAAACATATGTTTTGAAAAACTCACTTATTCTGTAGCAGGGATCACAAGTTTTCTGATCCTGTGACCTACGGTGCCAAAATCTTTATATGACTGAGAGCTGCAAGATGCATACTCCGTACCTTAGAAAACTAGCATTAGCAGAGTGGTTCATAGGTGGAAGCTTCTGAGGGGTTCTCAGCTCCCTGTTAAGCGATGGGGCTCAGCCTGGAGGTGCAGCTGGACCCCTGAGCAACCCTGTGATGTTAGCTTCACAGCTCCTTCCACAGACACGTGTGCTGCTCAGCAGCACCCGCACCACGATAGCTTTGCTGCCTGGGCACTCTCCGTGGACAGGAGAGAAATAGTGGCTTTGATGGATTTAATGGCCCTCTCAAGAGGTAGCTGTGCTTGCCAAATAAATGTAACGGCTGCCCAGGCATGTAGTTTAGACCAGCTGTCTGAATTTTAGATAGCTAAAAAGTCAGGTGAAATAAATCCCACTTCAGGTGACCCAAGCAAAATTCAGTACCCACTTGCAGCTCAGTTTGCTCAGTGGAATCCTTCCTATTGCCTGCTCTGAGGGAAAAACACCATACAATTGGCATAGCCATACAGGAACAAATAAAAAGTTAAGGTGGTAGGTAACTACAAATACTCTTTAAGGAATCTCATGAGAAGTTTTGAAAAACTAGAGGTGAATTTTCAGCTTCTGAAAATTAGCACAGCTTTCCTGAAGTCGATAGAGCAGCACAGATTTAAGTCATCTGAGAATTTACTCCATACATTTTAAAAACTAAAATTATTTGTCATTACAATGTAAATTAAATGTACTCAATACATTTTAAAAACTAAAATTCTTTGTAATTAAAAATGTTGGCTTGACCATGGTTTCATTGCACAAAAGGGATTGACATCCTTTCCCAGGACACTTTCCCTTCAGCAAATGCGTTGCAGGCCTGTTCTGATCTTACTGTGCCCATTTAATCATTAATTTTTGCTACTATGGCCAAGAATGGTGCCAGTTTTAGTTTGACTGTTGACAGTGATTTTTCTGAACATCAGCCTGCTATGCACTGTGCTGAGATCCACCAAACTTATTTCAAATAACAAGTGAGAACATCCCCCCCTTTACTCCTCCACACACTGCTCTTAATATAGGGATTGTATTCACATCAAAGCTGTCAGGAGGTTTCTGTGATCTCATTAGCTATACTTATTTCTACCTACAGAATAAATGAATCATCAACCGAAACAGCACTAAAGACCAACTGGCAAGACTCACATGGCTATATGTATATCCGTGCTGAGAATAGATATCTTCTCAAGGCTGTAGATTCAAGTTGTTAAAATTGCTAGCTTTGCAGACCTAAAAAGGGTTAAGTAATTTCTGAGACGAATTTAGTTCTAAAGTCTTTAACATGGAAACAAAATTATTAAATGCTTTAACGAGCAGTTTTATAATTTCATATAGCATACAAAAAAAACCCCTTTCTATTTATAGAACACTGAAGGAACTGAACTTAAAATATATTTTAGCACTTGTGGATTTTTTTTTGCTTTGTTTTTGTTTATGTAGTTAAAATACAGAGTCATTTCATTTTATGGCTGTGTGAGGTAAATTAGATAGGTGGTATACCCTATAGAAATTAGCTGAGTTGATTCAGCCAATTTAAATGCTTCTGGATATAAGCATGCACTGTAGGGAAATGAAATCAGATTAAATGGGAAAATGAAGAGAGATTGGACATGACTAGAAGCTAGGTGTTAAATAAGTGACATAGGGATATTGGTGGTGGATGATAGCAGGTATAGGACCTGCAAAGTGAAGAAGTAAAAGAATTCTGATGTCTTGCTACTGGTTATTCACATTATTTGAGGATAATTTTAGAAGCTAGTGGGAAGAGTGGTTACTAGAAACTAAAATCTGTAACAACCAGCAGCCATTTCTAGAGGAGATGGGCAACACAGAGTGTGTCTGTCAGCAAGCTGAGGTAGGTACCTCTCTGAAAATTGAGGACTCTCATTCACTCTTCATGGATGAGAGAGAGAAATAGGTCTAGCAGAGAGAAGATGGGAGAATCCAGAGCTGCTTAGTTGGACATGGAATCCTTCTAATTCTGTATCACCTTTCTTTACAGTTAAGAGGAAAGAGTTCTACAGACGACAAAGTGAGATTTATTCTGCTGATAAGGATTATAAAGTGAGGGAAAACATAAAACTCTACATCCTCCCTTTCTCGTTCAGTGAAACACAGACACCCAGTCTAAAAGCATTCTTTGTACAGAGGAGCTCCATGTGTCATTGCCACACGCAGCTCCTCCGTGCCCCTGCAGAACCAGTCTAGTGGAATAAGTGAGTGTCTGACCAATGAAAACAAATCTTACACCAACACACAAGCACACTCATATTCTGAAGTGCAGGAGAAACAGCTTTTCCTGGCATGGCTTTGACAGGAGTTTGTGTCTGGGTCTGTCTCGTTTCCAGAAGCAAGAACAATAAATCTGAACTGGGATTAAGAATTCCAACCTACACAACTGAAACTTCGTATTTCCAGAATTCAACACCTTATTTTTTGGGGGTTATAAAATTCTTACAAATGGAAGAATTACTTCTGTAGATGGTCTCGTGTGCAGAATAGTGTCCATCGTGATACTGTGGGGAATTTCCCAAACCGTCAGCTTGAGATCAAAGTACATTGCATCAAAATTGCATGTCCTAATAGTCTCTTGCAATCATTCAACCATGTCACCTTGTTGCTGGACACTGGAAAACCTCTGCAGATATCCAAAGGACAATCTCTATTATTTCCACATCACGCTATATTGTTCTGAGAGAAATGTCCACAGGCCAAAAAGTAAAGCTACTAAGTACCGATAACCTATGTAAGTCAAAAGGCAAAAATTGCTATGTATGATCAAGCCTCGTGAGACAGGAAAACATTCTTCTCAGGTTAATTGGCTGAACGTTACAAAGATTTACATGAACAGTGATCTTCAAAAATCTGGTGTTTCAGTATCATAAGCTCGAGTGCTACCGTATAGCTGATTTAGCTGACTGCGTTCACTGCCAATCTGCACATCTGTGTGTCTCGGTCAAGGAACTGAGGAGTTCAGTGCAAAGGCTTTGAATGTCATGCAGTCAGCTTGTGTCCGGTCAGGCTGGCTGCATGTGGAAACCAGGAGGTAAGAAGGAGTTGGTGGTGGCAGCCTGCCAAAGGCCAGTGAAGAAGGCAGCAGCACTAGCTTTAGGAGAGGGTGGAAAGGAGTCTACGGGAGCAGTCCTGTGATAAAAAGCAGCAAATACCAGCACTGAACTTTCCAGCAGTTCATTTTACAACGGTGGCCAGCTCTCGTGATCTTAACAGGACATGTGCCGTGCACATCAGAGTACCGAGCGGCAAGGACTGGAGTGGAACAAGGCAGAGGCTCCCAGTCTCGCTCCCCTGCAGACGGCCAACCCGGGTCCCACGTGACCTCACAGCGTCATTGTCAACAGCACCTCCCCTCTCTTCACAAACATATGCGTAATAGCAAATAATATTGCCTAGGTGTCTACCAAGCAATCCCTTCCAAACTCTCAGGTTGTGTGGTGCAGACAGTGGCATCAACCAGTTGATTATACATGAGTTAACAGGGAAGCTGTAAGCAAAAGCAATTTTTTGCTGGTGCTTCCAGTCCCACCCACTCCTTACATCTGGGAGCAGGGAAAGGAGCTACCTCTGATCTCTTCAGGGCTGTTCATACTTATAGGAACAAGGGTTCAAGTGCTTGGATGGCATTTAGATAGATGCGCGTACCAAACTGAAGTCAGTAATATGCCGCTAGTGCCATGTGTCACAGGGATGCTCTGATAGGTAAAAGAATTTAGAGATAAATAATTTATTTACCAAACGTGATTTCTTTCTTTTTTTTTTTTCTTTTTTCCCCAATGATACGTATAGTCATCTTTCAAGAAAAGTGATTTTATATGTTATGTTCCATTATAAACAAATGACTTAATGGTTATGTCATAGTCATAGGTCCTGAAATCTGTCAGAAGGCAGCCCTTTTACTTTAGTTCTTGTCTATAAAACGAAAGAATGATTTACACATGCTGCACATTTACAGTTTGAGCTCTGCAAAGAAGTCCATGCCAGAACAAGATACTTTATAATATAGTAATACCCTGGGTTTGCTTTACTTTATTTTTCACTAACTTTATAAAGCCTTGCATCAAGACAGAGCTTGGAAAAAACATAATTTTTTTTCTTATTGTCTAATTTATCTCATTTATCTCTCTTATCTCTTTCTTATTTATATTACTTCTAACTGTTTTAGTGTAAGCAGAGAGGCTGTAATAGCCAGAAACACAGCACGAGAGACATAGTCTCAGCCAATATAAATTAGCGTAGCTCCTTTGAAGGCTGCGAAGCTGGCCATTAATATCATGTAAAGTTACTGGGTTTTGATTTCCAGGAGAGTTGACAGAGCACACACATCTCCAGGTAAAGTAAATGGAAGAGACAGGTTCAGTATCTCTGAAAATCAGGCCTGTGATTTCTAATAGGTCATAGGAATTTATAAACAAAGGATTAAATTCTGCTATATCTTACAGTCTGCAAGCCCACAGACCTAGCCACAGTTACACAGTTGTGTGTGGTACAAAGGTATAATTCAGCTTATGGAAAATCCTGGTTTTGTTTTTTTTTCTTTCTAGTTTCATTCTGAAAACATGTATGCTTCCAGATATATTTTCTGTGTTATGATCCACCACGTTGTTTACAATTTCCAGTTTTTTTAAAATATGTTGATGCATCTGGTAAAGAAACACAATGCATTAGGGCAGATGGGAGGGACTGGGTAATGCCTATGAAGCGTTTGGGGAAACTGAGTAAAGTCTTTGCTGCAGGGATCCAGTGATGCTTTAAATACCAATTCCCTTCGAGCAGGGAGTAAGCAAAGGCTAAAAAACTATTTTGGAACTTACCCCCTTTCTAGTTCAGGCAAGTAGTATTAACAAATGTCAGGTCCAATTGAATTTTGCCTGTGCTATGATCTGTCCATCCTCGAGGCACACGCTGCCCATGAAGGTGACAGAATAACAATTATTTTCTCCAACTTCAAGGAGTTTTCACACACATTGAATCCTGCTGATTCACTGTACAGATTATCACTAAAAGCGGAGTGCTAAGCTAAAACCAGATTGTAAATTGTGTTAGTGTGTATGTTTGTATGGATAGAAAAAAAGGAAGCAGGGGGCAAAAGTCAAAAACCTGAAGTAATGTAAACTTCTGTTACAGTTGACATTTGAGCTTTTCCAGTGAGTTCTTTGTGTAAAAGTCCATTCCTGGGCATTACTGTCACTTCTGCTTTCACTATGGAACATTAACTCTGTTTTCATTGCTCACATCTAGCAATGATCAGATGAAGCGTGGCATATCCAAGCTGATAACCTATCATTTGCTTTCTTTTAAATACAGACATATACACATATTTCAGTACCATCCTTTTCCTGCTGGCTTCTTTTGTTAAAATCCTGCTTCTTCCATGTAGAACGAAAAAAAGCCACAACCAAACGACAAAAAAACCCCAATTTTTTTTTCCCTTCGCTGATGAAATATTTAAAGATGTGCTTGTGAAATGATAAGACTGTTCCATCAGGCTGGATCTTAACAGACCATAAGGCAGCTCAAGCATCACATCCGTTATCTGCTATGCAAGTTGATTCATCTTTCAGCAGTGAGTTTTGTTTAGGATGAGAAGAATTACAGGAAGGATATACCTCTGCTATGCATGTAGTTGTGTTTTTGGGGGTTGCTAGTGAAAAGCCTTGCCTTGGGAACTAAGAGTGATGAAACAAGCTACTCCACTGATATTCCATTTCTGGAGACATAACTGTAGTCTGAGATACCAGTGATACTTTCACGTAGCCTCCTGTCAAGATGGATTTCCTAAATGCTGCAGCCCATTGAAAACTGTGGAGATAAACTGTTTTGCAGAACTGCTGGTGTGGCAGCTTGAAAGGAATGTGCATAGCAAAACTATGTGGTGTAGGCAGAGGGGCTGTGTTGACAGGGCAACCGGAGACTGAAACAATAGGGAAGTTGTTGATCTGGGATGCAGAGCAATCATTTAATTACAGAAGCCTACAAGATTTAGTTTTACATAACTTTCCAGTGTTTTGCAAATTACCTCGTATTACAACTGCCCTGTTAATAGCTCTTATTAACTTTAGGGTGATCTGAGCTAGGGTGCTAGGGTAGAAAGGTTGGTCCTGTATGCATTTTAAGTGTTATGGTATTTTCTGCCTCATAGGGCTATCATACATCTTGTAACATAGGTGATAACTATGATAGAGAGGAGTGAGACGGTCTAGTAGGTGAGGCGGTCTTCACATTACAGAAGAATGTGATGGGGGCAGAAGGATAGAAGGAAAAGCATGAAGACTGTAAAATGAGAGGGATTATAACCATGTAATTGTATTACAACTTTTGAAGTGCTAATTTTCCCTTACCCCTGCAGGCCCTCCTGGTCTCCGTGAGAAGAGAGGGCAAAGCTAAAACAGGTCATACAGAGACTCACAGGGGCAAGTGAGAGTTAAGCCACTGGCCACAAGACTTGATATTCCAGTGATTAGTATGTTGAAATACAGTGAATTAAGTAAGGGAAGGTGGAAGAATCTTGCATTTGTATGTATTTATGCTGTATTTCTTCTCTTGAGCTTTGGGTGTTAGGTGACTTTGAAAAGAAAAGCTGCAGGTTTGCTGCAGATTCAAACATCTCCTGTACCTGAAGTCACTAACTCACTGGGAATGTCTTGTGTCCACATGTGACGATCATTCATTTTCAGAATTGCTCAACTCTTCGTGCAGATCTGTGGCATTTTCAGATTTAGAGGCAGCCAAGTGCATGAACTTCACTAATTTCCATATACTGTGTGGAAAATGATCCAGAATGTTTTACATTAAAATTCAAGGTTCGTACAGCACACCTTCCGTATAGCACTGCTGCAAATTAAACTCACTTATACATTAGGAATGGTGCCAATGCAATCATAATAGAAGGCTGAATTACTGAAATGATAAAGTAGTTCTTTTGCTGCCTTTCTTGGCACATGTTCAGCACCCCACTTTGATTCAAACATCATATCCCATTTGGTAAGACTCTTAAGAGTAATAAAAAATTATGTATTATGAACCTGATTTGTAAGGAGAGGATGTGAGGCACACTGGAAGTCTGGTACAAAATAATCATAGGTTTTTCGGATCATGCATATAACAGTTGTGGAAATTTTGTTCTTATGCATGTGTACTTCTGAATGAAGAACTTCCTAACAGTGGCTCTTGAATAAATGTGATAGGAATATAGTCCTTGTTTGGACATTTGCCAGACTGAAGAGCAGCCAGTCCCCCATTCTCCTCTGCTGGATTAAGCACATTGTTCATGAAGTGACGTCACCTGTGTCAAAATCATGTAGCATGTCATTTTTCTGTGCACTCAGACTGATTGATTGGCTCACAGTCATTCTAAATGTATTTCTGTTAAATAGTTTGTAGAGCTGATTGCTTTTAAAAGGATTTTTGTCACTGAAAAAGGTCATTAACCCCAATAACACTTTTGAAAGGAACTGTTGCTTTTGGTGTTTAATTTTTGTTTCAGCATTTTCCATAGATATACTGTTTGCATTCATTTTTATTGGAAATGTTATGAAAACATTTATTGGCATTTCTAATTTGTGGCTGATCTAATATTCAGTAAATGACACAGAATATTTTGATGACTTCCTAAAAATCCCCCAAATACTTAAAAACACATTGCTTACAAACACAGTAATCTGAAAACAATATTTTATAATGTTTAAAAAATGTTTTATGCATTTTATTTTTGATTGTTTAAATTTCTAATGCATTTTAATGCTAGAAAGCATGTTTGCCACACCAGTAATTTCAATTTTAAAATAGCATCTGGAGGCACTCTGTTTAAGTTTCACGGGAATTTGTTAGATACTGTGTTCCACCTTCAAGTTGTAAGGATTGTATTTGTTGATGTGGTGGGCCTTTTAAAATATATATATGTAAATACATATATATATGGGTGCACAAGTAGTCCTAGTAAGAATGAGGTCATTACTTGTTATTAAAGGACAGATAAATAATGGTGTTTAAAACTTGCACTTTTTTTTTTTTTCCTGATTCAGAGCTGGAGGCAAAAATATAACTTAATATCTTTTTAAATAAGATAAATGGTTTGTTAGAGAAGGCTGTATTCAAAAGTGTGAGACCTGTCATTAGGCACAGATTGATTGTATCATTCAACAGTGAAAACCAGGGGGTGATCTTGTTCTGAATAATTGCTGTAGACTGAAATCCAGTAATAGAGTCCAGCATGATGAGACCTCTCCTAGGGACTTAGGTATAGCCTGGGGACTTACCAGTAGGAGGTGGTGGGAGAGGGAGGGAATCTGAACATACTGGTCAGTTGGAGAATGACTATCTGCTGACAGTGTTGGCTAGCGGGGAAATGACAAAGGAGGTTCTAGAAGGCAGTAAGTGAGCATTATTAACAGCATTAGAGGAATATTAGTGCCATTGTTTAATAAGCAATATGTAGTGTGACGTATTGGATACTATTCTAAGAAGAAATAATGTGATTTGGAACGCGCTCAGAGTAGGGACACCTGTAGTGCCCTTCAGAGAACATGAGAAGACATGGCCTGTGTAATGTAGTCCAGCTGAAACTGAGAAGAGATGAAGTGATTTTCTATAAACATATTGGAGGGGAAAAAATACTTCTGTTAAAGCATAAGGTTGAAACCATATAAAGTATTATTAACTGGTCATAAATAAATTGAGAGTAGATTTGAAGGAGGTCTGCAACAGGATGTGAAGTCAGGTTCTAAAATGATTTCTCAGTAGAGTGGAGTTAAAGAATCTAACTGGTTTGGAGGTGAAGCTTGAAATAAGCCTATGAAAGGGGTTATATAAATATGTCCAAGAATTCCTGGCATAAGAAATGTGAACATATTGATATCTGATGTTCCAGTATATCTAAAAGGTGTTGAAAGAAGTCTTGGCAGCCTCTAATTACACTTTTATTTGTGTTAATCTTAAACTTCAAAGCTTTCCTTGTCATTTGCTGGGGCCAGGAAGGTTTTTCTCCTCTTCTTTCTCTTCCGCAGTTGCAGAATTTAGTTTTTAAATGATTAGAACTAAAATCCAAGGGGAGACAATATGGTAGCAAGTTGCACTGGAATTAAATTCTCCTAACTGGTTTGTTTGTGTATCCTACTCACGTTTTTAGGTTTAAATTTCTCTCCATATTTAAGATCAGAAGGAAATTTAGTCTCCTCAGTTAAAGTTAGCATGGCTGTCAAGTTAGTGTGTTAGTATGGCTGCCTTTTTTTGTTCTGTCCTTTTTTAAATTGTGGTAGGGTTTTTTTGCTTCTCTTCGTTCCCTGTACTGGGGGATATAGGTCCATTTTCTAGGGTGATCTGGAAATTGTATTTAAGGAATTCCTTGCTTTCATTCTGATATAGGATATGTATGATATTACAATCATCTTTTGATTTCTTGTGTTTTCCTTCTGTGGCACATTATAGTTGTGGAATTCTGTCTCTGCTGTGTGTCACAGGGATGGCCAAACCACCTTAGCAAAGATTCATAGAAATCACTAAGAAATAGTTTTGTCAAAAAAGCCCTTCTTTTTCCAGTGTAGGATTGGTTTCTCTGTATATGTGGACTTACGAGCTGCTGAAGGAAGTTTCTACAATATTAACTCTTCACTGGGAGAAAGGCATTTGGATAAAGACACAGTACATTCTCTCCATTTCATTTGTACAAATTAAAATGGTAATTGTGTGAGCCCAGTGTAAAGGGCCAACTTGAAAGGAAGAACTTTGATACGTGAGAAATTTACTTTCAAGCACCATAATCAAAGACAGGTAAAAAACTGTAAAGCTTCAGAGAAGCTATTGCGCTTTCAGAACATCTGTGTCTCTTCACGTCTGTTCCCAGGACCCACTCATCCCAGCAGACAAAGCAGATAATAATTGTGCTTGCAGGGCTCTTATTTAGAATGTGCATACACAAACAGTAACCTGCTTGTACGTGCAGTGTCTTGTGCTTCTATAATTGCAAGGTCTAGATGTTCATGGTTTTCAGTCTGATTCGTGTATCAGAACTGAGTTTCCCTTTCCCCTGAGAATTTTCCTGCTCAAAGGGAAAAGACCCATATAATAGGCAGGTAGGAAATTATAAAGCTCTTGATAAAGCCCATGCCTGGCAACTCAGAAGTGCTGGTAATAACAGCAGATTATTGTTATTTCACAAAAGAAATACAATGTACACTGTCTGGATCCACCTTAGGCTGTGATTTCTCAGGGCCCTGTAATCTGGGTTTGACTTTGAAGTGTCTCCAGGAGGCTCTGGTAGGATCATGTCAGGAGTGAGAATGGCCTGGGGTAAAAGCTGTGTTCAGATCCTTGCACTCCATCCCAGCTGGAAGATGTCCGAGCTTTTGATAGAGTTGCAGTAGCTTTATGTAGACAACGGACCTAACATTTATGCTCAGACAAGCTTAAAATGAGAAGTTAATCTTGAAACTAAAAATGGTAATCTCGTAATCAGGAAGGGATGGGCAGGTGAGTGAAGGACCTGAGTGTTAACTGAATGTTCCAACCAAAATGACAACTGTGGGTTACTTAAGCAGAGAAAGCAATTTGTCAAGCTGAGTAGATGTAGTGGGAGTGGAGAGCTTCGGTCTGAATGGACGGTGACCATTTTGGCTGCAGTGCTTTTGGATTTTACCATCAATTTATTAATTTCATTGCTCACTTAAAATGTCGAGAGTGTTTACCTCCATCCCATTTAATGCGAAAGAGGAGTTTACTGTAGGTTTGTAAAGGATGTCAAGAACACCAGCACCAGGTGTGTAGGTACTGAAGCGTGCAGACCGTGGTGGGACCGAGGTGGCAGGGCACGGTGACACCGGTGTGGGCGCTGGGGCAGGGTGGGGGGGATGACAGTGCCACAGCGTCTGCTTTAACGGTTTTTTGACCTCGAATGGGCTTTTGCTTGCTTTCCACTACTTCAGGGATATGAGGCTGCACAAAATCCAGTCTAGTCAGGATAGTGATTTGCTTTGTGGCAGTCATACTGCATCTTGTGAAACCTCTCTGTCTTGAAAATCTTGGAGTATTTATGGATTTTCCTTAGTGTCGCAGTCATGGGGGTGAATGTAAGTCTCCCGACTGCTAAAAACACCTAGTAATTAGGACTGTAGAGTAAAAATATGCAGATGTACACCAAGTGCAACCTAAAGTTCAGAAAACAGCAGATAAATAAAAAAGACAGTCATCTAATCACACAGCAAATCAAATATATTGATATTTTCTAGAATTTCCCGATTTCATATGACTGACATTTATTTTATAGAACTGGTCTAGAAATTTTTTATAGGTAAAATAATTTTTGGTTTTTAGTTTGAATTCTCCATTGGATCCCCCTCGAAATTTAGAAGTAATCAAATAATATATTCCCTCTCTAGTTTTTATCGTCAAAGTATAATGGGAGAACATTTTGAAATATAGCAAAGATAAGGTCGATAGCTGTGTATTAAAATAGTGATTGGTTGGCTCACTATAATCTCTAAGATATTGAATATCAGACTCTTTGAATTTTCCTGGGATAAAAAGGTTTTATAGTGATGGCAACAGATCTATCCCATGTATTTAAAACATAGCATGTGTGTTTGTATGCACAGAAGTGTAAAAATCATATACGCACATATGTGTGTATGAATGTGTCCTCCCATTCTGTTTTACTGTGGTCTTAAATTGCTAATGCTATGCAGCAGGCATTATGATTTCCTAGGTGTTTGTATTTTTGCAGCATCTACTATTAAAGGTAATTAGGTGTTACAGTAGTTGGACAAATAAATACTCATTTCATTTATTTATTATTGGTGAATATTTTCGTTCATGGTTTTGGAGTGACAATTGTTTGGGTTGGATTTAGAATGTGAGGACATTAACTTCAGTCAACTCTAATAAATTCATATGTGTTTTCAGTCTTTAGTGGTATTTTGGATGAGGTGCAACACAGGATATGTATAAAATAAGTGTTGGTAAAAAAGGAGATAAAATTCTATTTAATGCATTAAATAAACAAGTGGCCATTAAGAGAATGAAAGTTAATTATAATTAAAAATCTGTGTAGGAATTTAATCAGGTGCTCATATGAATGCCAGCCAAACAAGATGCATGTAAAGAATGCTTTTCTTCCATTTTATAACAATTTTCAAAATTTTAATATAGTTCCTTATTTTAAATTGGGACAAAAAATACAAGTTCCTTATTTTTTTCTAACCTGTAAATCCAAACAAAAATCAGAACAGGTTTTCTGAAACATGTTTTAGCTATTTATTTCAATTTTGAATTTTAAAATAATCCTGTGTTTATTTTTGTAGTTAATAGCGATTTTTTTTTTTTTGTGAACAGAGGCTTTAAAAATCTTTCATTATAACAATTTTAGATAAATAAGAGCTTGCTCAGGACCAACCCTCCCAATCAATAGTTTCAGTGAGTTAACACTTAACAATCATTAAGAAAATTCCACAACTGTTTTACAGTTAAGTACAGACAGGTGTTTCCTCACACCAGCTGGTTGGTTCCTAATATAGTTGAGAAGTTTACAGAAGTATACAAAAGGCTTTCAAAGCTTCAGCTCAAGCAGTATTTTTTTGCATTCCTGTGTGTCTCTCTTTTCATACAGACACCATTTTTATTCTTCCCTGAGCACAATTTCAAAATCTTCTTTATAATGTCTCCTATTTTTCAGCTGAGCAGTTGCACAGTAATGAATAGAAACCATGTGTAATCCTAAGTTTTTCCTGTCCGAAAGACATTTGGAAAAGCACCTTTGCCCCAAATGAGCAGCGTGATGCTGATGTGAATGACGGTGAATCGAGTGAAGGGAAGCTAACTGAAGTGTGTGATCTATCAAAGTGTCCCTTTGGAGAACACCAAAGTAATTTGACTTTTTAGTGATCAGTAGCAGATGGTCATGCAAAGAGAGGAAGAGAAGGGAAAGAAACTCCAATAGAATCCTACTGGTATCCTCTTGTGGTATTCTGCACACATCGGGCTGTAATCAACTGGGTTTTCAGGGCCTATAGAAGAGCTGCTGAACAAAATATGAGGTTCTGGAGAGGAAGTCTTAGTCTGCAGTAGTTGCCATGAATATTAGTGTATAAAATATCCTACTGCAAGGCAAGAAAAAGGAGTTATTGTGGAGATGGCATTGGCAAAGGAAAAATCCAGAGACAAAGTTTCTGATAATATTTTTTACATCCTTTTGTTTCACAAGAACTGTGTTTCATAATAATTCCCCAATTTAGCTTAGTTTTCAAAGGATCACCAGTTGTGCATATCTGTGTGAAGATCACATTTAGATCCGTCCTCTTTGAATAATTTCATAATTCAGACTATTTACATATTTCTTTGGTATTTTCTTTTTTTTCTTTTTTTTTTTTTTCCTCTGGTGGTTTTTTTTTGTTTGTTTCTTTGGTTTTGTTTTTTTTTTTTGTCTGAGGGCAGGGACCATGGATTTTAATGTTTATACATCACCTTTAGCTATACGGCAGGCTGAGACAGCCGATGTTTGGAATGGAGGAGTAACTAAAATTTGCCATAATGCAAATTAACTGGGCATAAACAAAGAGTTATTTTCCCGATGTTTCTTTGCCTCACAGTCAATCAAATAAACAACCACTAAATATTGTGTTATTCTAGATTCTTTAGTGTTAGCTATTATACTTTGTGTCCTAATTAATATTAATCAGGATAACTTTTGAGAGTTAAAAATGTTAATTTAACTCACTAGGTCTCCTGCTTCATTAATGTCTTCAATGGTGTCATTTAGAAGAAAATGCTTCATCAAACAGTAGTGCTTCAATCATAAAAGGATGTAATAGCAGAAGCATTGGAACTCATATGATCCAAAGCCTCTCTCAATTGTCCGCATCTCATTTTCTAAATGGGATCAGTCATTATCTTTCTTAGCTCATTTCAGACAAGCAAAATAATCCCTTACTTTCATATAGAACCTTTTATTCTTTGAGGGTACCTAAGGGCTGTGTATAGAGCATTTATTATTTTACCTTCAAATATGCATTCACCTCTGGGCTGGAACAAAGTGGAATGCTTAAAGGCTTAAAATTTCTTGCTCTTTCTAGATGGCAGTGGTTCTTTAGATTGCCTTTGTAATGAGAAAACAAATGGTGCAATCTGTTGTAAAAGCCACCCCCAAGTTATGCCAATACCAGAATCTGCAGGCTCAGCACCTCTTGGGGAATTTGATAGAAAATAACTATTTATTTTCTTATTGCAGCTTTCAGCTGAGGACTTTCTAATATTTTCTAGCTGTGAATAAAGTTGGCTTCAAAAGCCTGTTAGCAACGTATGCTCTTATTTTTTGACTTTACCTGTGTTTGTCTAACAGATGTACTGAGAGGTATCAGACATAATCCTTAAACTATACATGGCTATAGGATAATTCTGGATACTCTCAAATTATGTGTTGTGTGCTCTTTTATAAATTTACGTATGTGATTGTCCAGCACTTGTGATAAATGGTGAAAAATCAGGAGTTCTCATTCCTAGCTATCTCATCAAATGATGAGCTCACATTCTCCAGTTTCTCTGTTAACCATCTAGTGAGCAATCTGAATGAAGGCTTAAAATAGGCATCCAGATTCAATTGTTATAAAGGGTGTAACACTACTGTTAAACAAAGTCTTCTTCTAAGTTTATTATCAGGGAATACAGAGGGAAAAGCAGCTCCTCTCTGTGTGGTTTGGATTAACCCCCAATTCCAGCATTTTGGGGTTAAACTCTGTAACACTCTGTCTTGATTTTATTTTCAATTCTTAATCTTTTTTTATCTCTCTCCCTCCTCTTCCCCCATGCCACTCATGCAGATTGATACAGCTCGGAGCAGACTAGATTGTTCTTTTCTCAATTTCAAATCCCAGCCTCACTGGGAATCCTGTGATTTATACTCACAGGTGCTACAGCTGCTGGGGGATCAATTCGGCTGCAGTGTCTTGTAAGGCGTATGCAAAACCTTCTTTTATGTGTGATTTATAACATTTGGGACAGATAAACACCCAATAATCTTCCTGATACTAGGTCAGCTGCATTTGTACTCCAGTGAATGAATGGCAATTTGGAATTTATTCCTATCTCTAATGCTTTTGCTTTACCACCTCCACTCTTGTCTCTAGTTTTTCTGCCCACTGTGTAAAATCTCTACCTTCTCTATATAATTAGAAGAAACAGTTCACGTGAAAACCTGACTCTGGTAGTGCTCCTGGAGTGAGTGATATTTGATTCCATTATAACACCAACTAGCTTATTTGGGGAGGGTGTATAACTCAGCTATTATCTTCTGAGGGGCTTGAAATTTAATAAAGTATAAATGAGCCCTGCCATGTAACCTTTATAGTAAGTACAACGGCTTTCAAAAGTCTGAAGTTAATTGTCTTGGCTTTTTTTCTGTATATAAAGCAAAAGTACAAAAAATATAGTAACGTTTTTGTCTGCATCATCCTTTTTCTATATTGAGATATAGACTTGGGAATCAATCTGTAAATTCTCTCTGAGACTATATGTTCAATCCACTATTATTATTTTGCCATATTCTTGCCCCTTATGTCTTGTATTCCGAAGACAAAAAACAGGCTACATAGTCTGGAGATTGGAGGACCATTGAAGACTGTTGAAACCCAAAGAGCTGTTGCCTAAATGGAACAATGGCACGGCTGTATGCCAACTATTTTTATCCAGCCTAAGTGCAGAGAATTACTCTTTTAAAGGGTAAGAGAGTCTTCCAAAAAACGGAGAGGTGGAGTTGTTGATGTAGGAATCTAAAAGTCCAACAGAGAAAATTTGCTGAGCTAGCCAAGAGAAAAAACTGAAGAAACAAAAGGGAGGGAAGGAGGTGTGTTGAGAATAGGATTACATACAGCTAAAAAAGAAGACTACAAAGGTTAGAGAAGACTTCTCGGTCAGAGAATGTGTGAATGAAGTAAGGATGGCTACCACAATACTGTAGGTAGCTAAAGGGCAATAGGGAATCTAAGGCAAGAAATAGTACATATGAATTTAGTATTTTATCTGGATGAGTAAAAGTCCTATGTATTTTAAGGTTGAAGATGCTTAGTGTTAGAAAATGTGTACAAAATCTATTCCTCTTTCCTTAAACTAACATTTCTATCTGAAATTTTATACTGTAAACCAGCACCCATGGGCCTAGGACTCAGGAAAAGCTGGGTGTTTAAACTAGTGGTATTTGTTGGTTCATCATTTAGACTTCTGTCATAATTTTGTGCTTGGGAACCTCTGTAGACTGGAACTGAAACTGTTTCAAGAAATCACCTTCAGGTCAATGCACTTTCAAGAAATCACAGCTGAACCTTTTTGTGAGCTTCCTCAGAGGCCATGTTTCCTGGGTGCACAGTTCCGGGTAGTCAGTTCTCCACGTTCTCCCCGGTGTGCGGGGGAGAGACACTGTTGCCCTAGAACGGGAAGCCCAAAATGGGAAGTTGTGTAGGAGCTCTGCCTCATCTGCTCCTTGACTGCAATGGTGGATGAAGTTTGATAAAGTTTTCCACTTCAGTAAAGACTTTCCTGAGATTTCAGGAAATCTATTGTGCTTCAACAGTAGAATTAATGTCTAAATTACTTTTTTTTTCCTGTTTTGATTTTTAATAGTTGAATCTGAGTATAAGGCTAAAAGGTTATGTGAACATACCAGGCATGAATACACACACACAAATACAATTTTTATTTCTCTATACATTCCTGCAAGATAAAACAATTCCCTATTCTTTTTAAGGGAGGTTACAATTTTAGTGTAATGAAAAAGTGATGGTTATAATGAAAAGGAAAGGAAGGAAGTTAATTAAGAAGGTATTTCTAAAAACTCTTGCCCAACAATGTTTTGTCAAGAGCAGTAATCATGATATACAGGTAGAATTCCAATTTTTTAAATGGTCACTGTGCCTTTAAAAAAATTCAGTTTCCCTGAGGTTAAGGATCTACCTAACTAAAATATTGTGTAAGCTCTTCTTCTCTTCCTCCTCCTCCTTCTCCTCCTCCTCCTCTTCCTCCTCTTCCTTCTCCTCCTCCTTCTTTTTCCTTTTCCCTTTTTCCTTTTTCCTTTTTTTTTCTTTTTTTTCATTTTTTTTTTTTTTTTTTAAGGTTTGATCCTACCTTTATTAAAAGCAATGGCAGGTCTGCTCAGCGGAAGTGGTGTGGCCCCTTAATGATCGTGTGTGTTTTGTCCCAGTTGTGGCTGCCTTTCTTCTGTTTATGAACTGATTCATATATAATAGCTCGGGATCTCTCTACAAGAAAGGTGCTACATAACTGTATGCTAATTAACAGAAGGCATTTTTGTTCATATTTGAAAAACTATAATTGAAAAATGACCTGCAAATGTTTCTACAGCTGTTAATATATTTTTCTCAGCTTTTCAGAGTCATTACCAGGCACACTGTGAATGAATTCACAGCAAAATTAATAGAACTTTAGACTTTACTCATCTACATGTGAACAGGTCCATTGAGTTGCTACTGGGTGTGAATAAAATAGCATCCTCTTGTGTATCAGTGACATAACTTTTTTTATCCAGTTATACAGTTTTAGGTCCTATTCTTCCTACCTAAAAAGGAAATGAAGCCTGAAAATAGTGAAAAATGTATTCTCATTTCAAGGCTGTTCTTTCATCTGACTTATTATACTGCCATCAACTTCAAATCATGCAAAAGCTGCCCTTTTCATACTGAAGTATGATAAGTAGGTATTTAATGAAGGCTTACAAAAAAATTGTACCAGAATGCAGTAATATCAGCAAAACATTAGTGTGCTGATATCTAGAGCATATACTAGCAGACTAGATGCTGTATAAGGACATAATTAACAGTCATTCAGCACATGTACTGACTTGGTAGAGAAAATGCAACCCCATTCCTAGCACGATACATTCAATGACATGCTAGCCATGTTCAGGGGGGACATATTCCAGTTTTCAGAACTAAAGCAGATGTGATGTTTGGTTGTACCGGATCTTGAAGCAGCTGTGTTCTGAGATAACGTATGGAGTACATCCAGCATCACAGCTGCTGTGCTGTGCTTAACCTGGCAGTGAGAAGGCGCTTCACAGTAATAGTAGCTGTTTGCCATAAAGATGGTATATGATATGTGGTTTGCATTTCGGAAACCATGGACAGTAAGACTTTACATTGACAACCTAGCCTTTGCTATTCGTAGCTACATTTGTGGTATCCAGTCAGGAATCAAATCTGATTTTCAGTAATAGCATTACAGTTCTATTTTTTGGTTAGTTTTGGTTGGGATGTCCACCTAATATCAAGATTAAATAACATAGTTTTTTGGTTATAACAAGTTTCTACCATGTAAGAAATTACTTGTGCCCTCTGGCAGTGTCTGGAGGAGCTGAACGAGAATAGTCTTAGCTGTGCATCTCTCTGTGCTTTTCTTTCAAGAAATAATTAACACAAAGCTTGTAGCTCCTTATGCATTTGGTACATTCTGTCTGCTAGCCTTACATGATAATGTAAATAAGACAAGGTTGTTTGGGAAGTGGGGTTTAGAAATTTCAAATAACTTACTTTCCCCAGCCTTATAAACATTAATTAATATTCACCCATCTGTCTCCTTGCACTTCCTGCTTCTCTACTTATGCAAAAAAGACTCTTATTTTAGTGTGGAGGCTGGCAGGCCATTAAGGGGTACTTTGTGCAAATGCATTGCAAAAACATAGGCTTCTTGTTTCTTATAGTTAAGAGGCCAGCTCTGAGAAAGCTTAACTCCAAGTATGGAAACGTAAATAAAATCCAATGCCAGTTCTTCAGAACTATCTGTTTCAACATGTTATGGGAGATGTGCCAGTAAAGTATGAGGTATATTTCTGCAAGGGTCTGGAACGCGAAATGAGTCAAGGAGCTGATTAAAAGTCCGACCATATAGGCTGTTGCTGAAGCCAACACAGGATAGAGACCACTTTGTTATTGCATTTTGCAGCCCAGTCAGGCACCTGGTAGCTTCCTAAGGTTGAGCATTTCATGATTCCTTGATCTTAACCACCTTGTTGAAAATTATAAGCTTTTCTGTTTTGTAGGTGGAAAGGGGAGAATAAGATAATGATTGAAAGTTTATTACTGGGAGTCTACATGTGCTTTGCTGAATCCTAATCCAACCCTGATTTATCATCCGCCTTAATTTCTATAATATCTGCGTCCCTCACAATCTTTAACATATCCATTATATCGTGAACTAGAAAGGTGTTATTAATGCTATTGCACAAATGAGGAAAGAAAACACAGGCTGAATGCTAGATCCACAAAGGGAAATTCCTGACTCTTGGACTAGCAACCAAGTTAGGCATCTGAACTCTAGGATTTACATATATATGCACTATCTGGAGAGTATCCATAGTTATCATGACAGTACGTATGAGAAGGGAACTATAAAAGCCCTCTAGTATGAGAACAGTTTATACTGGAAATAAGTTGTTCCTTTTACAAATTGAAGAGGGCTCTTTGGTTTCTCTGGAAAGACAAGAGGAAGAAGAGGCACCAACCCAAATGTCCTACATGCCAAGTAAAGTTTAATAAAGAGACAATTCTCCTCTTCTGGACAAATTTTGGCATGAAACAGGTGAGTACAACTGTATTTTCTTTTGACCTTAATTCTGTAGTTATTTCTTAGGTAAGCATTTGCTTAATAGATGGTACACTGAAGAAAATAACTCATCTGTGCATTTCAGGTTTAGACATGAAAGAAACGTGAATGACCTCAGTTCTGACATAATAGAAACAACACTTAGTATTTTCATGAGCAACAGCAGTGCCCACAGGGCTTTACTGGTTAAAAGTGCAGTGCCTGGCTGTCGTGGTTTAACTCTAACAACCACACAGCTCCTCGCTTATTCCCCCACGGTGGGATGGGGGAGAGAGTTGAAAGGGTAAAAGTGAGAAAACTCGTGCGTTGAGATAAAGACAGTTTAACAGGTAAAGCAAAAGCCACACACACAAGCAAAGCAAAACAAGGAATTCATTCACCCCTTCCCACCGGCAGGCAGGTGTTCAGTCATCCCCAGGAAAGCAGGGTTCCATCACGTGTAACGGTGACTTGGGAAGACAAACACCATCACTCCGAATGTCCCCCCCATCCTTCTTCTTCCCATCCACTTTATATGCTGAGCATGATGTCATAGAATCATAGAATAGTTTGGGTTGGAAGGGACCTTTAAAGGCCATCTAGTCCAACCCCCGCTGCAAAAAACAGGGACATCTTCAATTAGACCAGGTTGCTCAGAGCCCCGTCCAGCCTGACCTTGAATGTTCCCAGGGATGGGGCATCTACCACCTCTCCGGACAACCTGTGCCAGTGGTTCACCACCCTCACTGTAAAAAATTTCTTCCTTATAGCTAGTCTAAATCTACCCTCTTTTAGTTTAAAACCATTCCCCCTTGTCCTGTTGCTCCACAAGACAGGTCACTATTTTTAACAAAATGGATATTTTAAAAGACTACTTACAAGTCAGCTATCAGTTTTGATTTGCAGCCCAGTTTCCGAAGGTAGAGTGTCTTCTGAGTCTTGTTTTTATTTTCAGTCAAATTCTAAGCTTGCTCATAGAGGCCCACTTAATTTCTGTGTTTGCTCCCGGTACAGGGTTTTTAATAGACAGTATAGTATAGTCTTAAAGAATAAAGGGCACTGCTCTTGCTAATGGCTGTTGTAGTTGTTGATCATCACAATGACTGTCAGCCACGAGTTTTCTGGTGATAGAAAAACAGATTCTGATTAAAAAATGTATCTGTGGTATATATTTATGGTACAGTATCTGTGGTAATATGGATGTTAAAGATGTATACCTTCCTAAAATGACAGAGAAGTATAAAATTCCTTGGTTCTCCAGTAACTGTTCTGGCTGGCACACAGCTGCCATCTCCACTTGGTCAGACAAGTACATCTCAAAACTGTTTATAATGCTTTCATATTCTGAGTTTTTTGAAGAGTCTTATCTTTACAGAAGAGATAAGACTCCTACCGGTGAGATTATCATTGAAGATCCTTTCTAATTTGGTACAGTGGAGATAGTTGTACTTTCTGTTGTGTTCAATACTAAGTTTGGAAAGATGGCTTGGAGGTTTTCAATATCTCTAAATGCTAGGTATGACATCTCCTGAAGTTGAAAGCATTGTAGAGGAGGCAATAATGGTGTTCTTCAGACTGCATGATCTGTCAGTTCAGTACGTTTTGGCTTTTAAAATTATTTTAGAGGGAGGAGGACAATGATTCTTGTCCCTCCTTTTTCTCTTTCAAATAATTTGTCCTAAAATGCTTCTGAAGCTCCTCTGAGGCAGCCAATACCTAAGTGAGACAATCTTAAAATGCTCAATGATACAATCAGAAAAACATTTTATTGGAAATTAAAGGCTAAGTAGTGCAGATACTGATCTTCATTAGGGAGTATAATATTTAAATAAGTAAAATAAACCACACATCTGAAAGCAGCTTGGACATGCAAAACAAAATGGGTTATTTGTTTGTTTGTCACTCAAGTATTGGTTTGCTCATCAGGATGGTATCATGCCTATGCTATGTTTGAGAGAGCAGGTACTGTAAGCTGATCAAAGCATATTGCACAACATATTATATTAGCTGAAATTGTTGGCTGCATGGTTCTAGGGTATAAAATTCCAAAGCTCAAGGGTGCAATTTTCTCAGTTTATTACACTTCTGTATATTACATTTATTTTTAGTAGCTGGAATGTTCCCTTAGGCAATATTATCAGAAGACAAATGAGAATGTTAAGATTCAAACACGAGTTATAAAATGATGCAGCACTTTTTGGGACTTGCAGCTCTAGCTTCTGATCTACGGAGCCACTTGCCTTCATGGCTTATAGTCCATGACGTTGGATGTGAATCATTGTTTTGGTTTTTTTTTCTTCTCCTTTGCCAAATAAAGGAGATCAGAGAATGCATCTATGTCTGTTTTTCACAGATTTAAAAAAAAAAAAAAAAAAATCATCATGAGCTTTTCACAGTCTCTTACATCCAAAATGAAACCTCTACAAGTCTCAGGTGAAAAAAACAGTGATGGATTTTCAGTTAGCACAAAAAGTTACTTCAAATGAGCATTGAAGGAAAAGAGCCCTTAACAAAATGTTTTGGTAACAATAAAAATTCTTTTAACATGAGTTGCTGGCATGAAGGACAGATCTAGACTAGGCTTTTGAAATTTATTTGAATCAGAAGAAAGTTTTGTGTAGTAGAGTTTATTCATTCCTTAGCTGTAAAGCATATTGTATACAGAAATGCCTCTGAAAGAAGTTTCTACTTGTAAACAAGCACCCTTACTCCTGAGGTACTTATCTCCAAAGATAGATTAGATATTTCAACACGGGATTTAGACCCACCTGACAGCTGCACCAAAGGGCACTTAACTTTTTTATCTACAGAGCAAAGAGTTGTGTTGCTAGTAGAGAGCTAGCAGCCACTTCTTGTTTCACTTCGCTTTTGGTCTTTGCCTTTGTGTAATAATACTCTGGGGGTATGTACAAGAAAAAGAGGTAGTTGGAATATTAATGCAATCTAGCATTATCCAAATAAAACCAATGTCAAAATGTGCTAAGGGTTAGTGCCCTTACTTAGTGCAAAACATTAATGCCTAAGTTAGAAGTCTGGGCATCATTCAGGAAAGCTGGCGTGCTATAATGTATGAAGTACTCTGCATACATTGAGTACACAGGGTAACATTCAGTCCAGTTGAGCTTCTAGCTCAGCGTCTGAGGCCAAATCTGAAAAAAATTTTGTTTGTCATTTTCCTGTTCTTTTGTGATCTGCTGCCCAGTATAGTTCCAGAACAACCTGTTAACCTGAAAATCACTTTTCTCTTTGTGTTCGGGTTATATTCTATATAGCTTAACATTTTGGCTTACCTATCACTGAGGATTTGGAAGAATTTCTTCCATATTTCTGACAGCAGAAAGTCCGGTCAGTATTTAAACTCACTTGGCCATAATAACTTGAAATTCCACTATTTAAAGTAATATGTCTACAAGGAACTATCCTCTGGTGGTTTGGAAATTGTCTTGAGTGTGCATGTAGCTCTGAGTCAGTTACTGTATTGCTCTGATTCCTGCCCTGGAAGCAGCCTTCAAGGAGTTATAGATAAGTCCACAAGTGCTAATGGGCTCATTCACTGTAACAAAAACTACAGCTAACATGAATCCTAGATTGCACAAAGTTTATAAAAGCTAACCTTTCTTGTGTTGGGATAAAAAGTGGAAACAAATGCCAATAGCTTATACGACAAAGTGAAAGAAAACAGCTTGCATTAAAATATCAAATGGTGATTACTTTGAAAACTACATTCTTTATTACTACAAATTTCATTACGATAAACCTAATATGCCAAGTGACATGTATGGCAGCCATGCCTTGGCCAAGAGCTGAGACCAAGGCAAACAGTCTGAGTGTGGTAAGCCATTGCAAACAGGGCAATGCAAACAAGACCTGAGGATGATGAGCTGTGATCTGAGCTATGGACCAAAAAGTGAGAGACCAGTACCTGAAACTGCTGGAAAGTTATAGCACGTCACCACTGTGGATGGCTCGTACTGCCAGCCTGACCGAACCCTGGCTGTATCCCTTGCTTAGTCCACTTAATTAATTGAAGGTAATGTCTTTTTGCTTGGTATTCCTTTTGCCACTGTGACAGGGTCAGGTAAGCTACTTAACAGTGCACAGTACGGCTGTTCATGCTTTTGTATATGCAAGAGAAGAGAATTATATTTAGACTGTAATTGCAATCATTTTATAATACTGACAAAATCCATGACTGTCTAGTTAGTATTCATGTTGATAGTGTCAAGCTGAAAAGGAAGAAGGTGAGTCTAACAGGCTGTGTGAGGGTAAAAATTCAGGGGCATGAGAACCCTCCATGATTAGATTGCTTGATTTCCTAGAAGGGTTCTTCGGTTATTCTTTTGAAAGTAAGAACTGTCAGGGCTATAGCAGTCTGCTGAAATCTAGTAAGCCTAATGCAGGGAGAAATAATAATAAAAAAAATATTTTCATTCTTGTCCTTTTAATTTTGCATATGTTTGGTAATTCATTTTCATAAGTTATTAGATTACAGTGCAAAAATTGCAGCATATGAGGACATGCACTCACATGGTTATTGAATACCTACTGAAGAGGAAAACTTTCCTTTCAGCTATAATGTTTGGCTAGGGTAAATAGCATGTTCCTACGATGACTTCATATATAAAAGACTGTACGACAAATTAAAGCTGTCATGTTTCTGAGGCCAAGGCATAAATCTGAAAAATTTGTCTCGGGGAGTTTGGGGTGGAGAAGAAGAAAAGAGGGGATGGAAACAAAAGAGGAAAAGGAGAGAATATCTGAACTGTGTGTGTGCATTCATAGAAGGATAAGTGACGGACTTTCTCTGATCAAATTGAACTGATAGGGAATCTGTACCTTTTTTTACTAGTTGATTGTGTGAACTGAGGGTAAAACTCTGTTTCGGGGGCTGAATTTCCCCAGTAGGAGTAATTTTCCTATATCTGAAGGATTTTGAATAGTCTTAAAAGAATAAAATGTTATTTGTAAATTGGACCCAAGGATTGCATGTTGACTCCTAAGGTTTCCTTATGCATCCCCACCTGTGTATTAATTCATGTATGCTGTTATTACCAGGTGCAAAGATAATGCTTGTGTTTGAAGATCTTTTATTTGTGGCTAGAGGTATCCTGGTCTTCAGTGGTAGATTTTCCGTTCTCTCTGATCTGATGGCTAGTTTCTCCCTCTGATCAGGGTAGATGGTGGCGTTGTTGCCTGATCTGTGTGTTTACCCATCTCTGAGCGGGTAATTAGCTTAATACTCCAAAGCAGTCTTTGAAAGTTTGAATTTTCCTTCTCTTCAGGGTTTTTCAAAATATGTATGCAGGGAGCGAGTTGGGCCTGTGGAGAAATCTCTACCCCTGAGTAGTCTAATAGGCGCAGCCATCATTACCATGAGGTAAACACCCTTAACCGATTTTTTGGAAGAGGTTTTTCTCAGTGATTCCTTCTGGAGCTGTTTTACTCCGTTTCTGCTTTGAAGAACAGTTATTTTTAGTGAGTCTAGGAATCCTGTGTCTGATCCAGATAGTATCCATCCATGTTAATCTGTTTGTTCTAGAAAGCATTTAGATAATTTGATGATTAAATCACAAGCATATTCTAAAAAGATCTTTGAATATATATTGAAGCGAGATACTTGGATCAACCAAGGTAGGAGAAAACACTGGATGAATTATTTCACATGTATGTTATATGGATGTCATATTTTTACACATTAGGTGTATAAATCTGGAAGAAGTAACTGGTGGTAATCTAGTGCTTTTTGTAAGCGCTCAGGACTTTCCAGCAAATGGCAAAAATTATTATTATTTTGTGTGTATATTTGTTTTAGAATTTGCAATAAAAGTCTTGTGTGGCTGCAGTTGAATGCAATCTGGGTAGTCCAGGGCTGAATGAGATGTTTCTTCTAATGAAGTAACTCTTTTCAAGGTAGTATAGTTTACTCATACCAGACTTCCCTCCAAAGATCAACTCAAGAGGCTGTGAAGACTGACTTCATTAGTCTGGCTTTAACTCTGAATCCAATGGACCTTTTACTTAGCACTTTAAGAAATACCAAAGGGACCTTTGTATTTACAGTTTTTGACAAAGCTGTAAGCCTCACAGGCCTTTCTTCCTAAATTAAATAAAATCTGCAGTGCAAACTATGCAAATGCATCTTGTCATTCTCCTCCCTGAGTTGCCTCTTAGCATTTTATCACAGTGAGCGTGATTAAGTTAGAATAGTGGTTTTCCCACAAGCACCTGTTGTACATCTAAAATGAAAAGAAAGAGGAAGGGGAAAAAAAAAACCAACCCATGTCCTTGTGCCAGGGAAAACTCTGTCTATTTTCTCTTCAGAGAATGATGTTAACACGGGCAACTATAAATGTGAAATCACTTAAGATATCCACCATTAAAAGAGTGTTTCCGATTACTTTATGTGTGTAGTTTCTGTAGCATATCCTAAATTTTCTTTTTCCAGTTAGAAAAGTGAAGAACATCAGCACTTGAATTGACTAGAACAGTAATCCATGTAGCTCAGATTTTCCAGATGGAATCTAGGGCTGAGGGGCAGAAATTTCAGAAATATCTTTCTTTGGACTTCATCATTTACTAGCATAGAAATTAGTTGTGGAAAAGGTAATGCCAGCTCCCATCAGCACGGTCTGAATCCGATTAGCGAAGGAGTGGATGTTACAGTCTGTGGATTTTTGATGAATAGATGAAATGCAATAAGCAGGAAGAATGGGTCACATCCTTTACTGACAGCAGATGTGTACAGAGTGATTAGTGCCCTTGTCAAATACCCAGGTAATGGTGTATCTCACTGCCACAGATGCGTGGTTTTCATCATGAAGAAATTATCTAATTCGTGTGCTTCCCATTCTCTACTTTTAAGAAAAAAATTGGTTTTTTTTTTAACTTTAATCTGTCATCTATGAAGGTGTCAACTCTTTCCATATCAGGACTTGTGTTGCATTTTAAGTTTATACATAGTCTAACACCTTGTAATTTTGGGGGCATCTAAATCTAACTCAGCTAGAGCAAATGAAGCTAATAATGAAGTTACTGACACTACTGAAGGTTTTTTTCAGGTATTGGTTTTTTTAATGAGGCCTCATCAGTCTGGCTTCTGCTCAACCAAGACCACTCAGCACTCCAACAGAATCATTGCAATTAAGGCAAAATATTTATCCCCTTACCTAGCAGAAGCAATAATCTGTCATTTAGAGACTGTATCATACCATAGTCAAACAGGTATTGCAGAAGTAGAATAGTATAGCCATAGATTAGATTCAGCTCTGAAAATAATGAGAAATATCACCTTAGATGATGTACAGACTTTCTGAAAAGTTAAGTAATGTAAATGTGTATGAGTATCAAGGGAGTTTGTTTAATATATATTGATGTATTATTGAGAACAGAATTGTGTAAATTGAAATGCAGGGAAGGGAAGAAAAGGATAAACCTTAAAGCTGTTGCAGTGGAATAAGTGACTGGAGCCTCTAAAATATGTGAGATTAGGGCAGGAGAACAAAGATGGAACAGTGATACTATGGTTTAGAGAATAGCTGAGAGATGAAAAACCAATTATCGGTGTGAAAGAAGAGAAGGAAAAGTACTGGAAGTAAAGACAGAGCTTATTTCCTCTAGACAGCTTTTGGAAATAGCTATAAAACAGTTACTGAGAGAAGAGCATCTGGGGGGG